>OY987290.1:15066179-15141856 GCA_963920785.1 Sphagnum contortum | reverse complement strand
TGCTCAAGTCTTGTTCAAAGAAAACCGCATCTGGAGCTCGAATTGTACAGCATCTGGAACACAAAAGAAAGGCAGGTTGCGACGGGAAGCTAGATTGTTTGTGCTGGGATCGCGATAAGGATGGGAGCGGGAAAGGGAGCAGGTAGAGGAGGCCTAGAAACAGTGAAGAGAGCGTGCAGAACGCTCTTCTTCATGATTCTCATGCTGGCCTCGCTGCTTGTCTCCTCAGTGCCTCTCCTTGTCGCCATCGCAGATATCGCCATCCCTTGCACCGTGTTGTCGACCTTTACCTGCTGCGAGTCTTGCCTTTCGTTCAGAATCGACTGGTCGACGTACAGTTTCCGCTCCTCTCTTGTGGATATCCCTCTCATCTCCGTCATACGCTCAGTCGCGGCAATCTGTAAGGGTCTTTCTTCTTGTATTCTTCCTCCTCTTCCGCACTCGTGTCTCGACGTTTCTGGTTTTGCCGCTCGTGCGTGCTTGCAGTGTTTTCTCCTCTTCTGTCCTTGCTTCTTGTGCTTTAGAAGAACTTCTTCTTTGTCTTCTTATATCTCTTGTTCTTGTTCTTGTTCTTTCTCATGCACAGGTGCTTACTTCGTATGCGAGGTACCGAGCCTCTGCCATGGCCCTTACTTAGGTATTACTGTGATCTCCGGGATTGTCACCACGGTGTTCTTGTCAGCCAAAGCTTGCCTCTACAACACCTTTGATTCCAGAAACGGAATTTCGCCTGTTGCAGTGGTGGATGGACAGCACCGTTTGGGCTTGCCCTTTCTATTGATATCCTCTGCCGTCTTTGCTCTTGTCCACATCATGGTGGCCTACAAGTCAAGATGTCAAGCTCGCCGCAAACTTGCTTTCTTCTTGATGGATGCAGAATCGGTTAGCATCATCAATTCTCTCTCTGCTTGCTTCCTGTATATGTTCCCAAGAAAAAATCTCTGTCAACATGTCAAGCTCATTGCTTCCTTGCTTTGTTCGGGATGGATGCAGAATGGGTCATCATCAAGTCTCTCTGCTTGCTTTCTGTATGTGCTCTGAATTTTTTTTCTCTCTTTGGAGATGCATGTGTATACTAAAACAGCAGCATCTGTGTGTTATTTGCAGGTTTCTGTCTCCAAGATCAGTGGAAACTCTTACCCAAGAAATCCTCGGGCTACTTCCTCTCCTCTCCTCTTCAGGAAGATGGACTTGGATTGCAGTAGCTTGGTAGGAAAACATGATGGTGACAAAGATGTCCCTGCTCACATGCTTGCAGATAAACAGAGCCTCTTTATGGACTGTAAAGGACTTGTTTTGCATTATAAAGTCATTGATGGAGGTCTGTATCGCAAGCAAGAGGATGATGATGCTTCTACCGGTGGCACAGAATTTCATTCAGCAATAAACATGAATCCAGTCTTCCAGACAGCAGTGGCATGGAACCCTTCTGGTAGAGCCTCCTCACTTTATGCTCCTTTGCTGAGCAATTCTTCACCTCGGTTTGCAATTCCTTCGATTGTCACTGGATGGCCAGCAATTGGGCAGCAGACAGGAGGGCAAAAGCCATCAGCGGTGTTGGAAAGATTGGAATTTGTATCTGAAGGGGATTCCAAGCTTGTAGAGCTGTATGAAAAGGACACAGGAGTGGTGCTGCTCCATGGATTTGGGGGTGGTGTATTCTCATGGCGACATGTTATGGGCTCCATAGCAATGGAAGTTGGATGCCGTGTGGTTGCATTTGATCGGCCTGGCTGGGGCTTGACATCAAGGCCAAGAAGATCTGAGTGGGAGACAAAAGGGCTTCCAAATCCATATGATCTTCATGCACAAGTGGATCTGCTCTTTGCATTCTGTCAGGAGTTAGGGTTGAGATCAGTGGTTCTTGTGGGCCATTCAGATGGTGGATTGCTTGCGCTCATGGCTGCTGCCAGGGCTCTGAAGTCCAAAGACTCTATTCAGGTCTGTTGCACATCACCTTTGTGAATTCCATCTTTTTGCACTTATATTAGTGACATGAGCTGCTGAAGTCTCCAATCTTCTTGCAGCAGGCATTGATATTGGAATTGTGTGTGTTGGCAAGCAGGTTGAGGTAAAGGGACTGGTATTGGTAGGTGTCAGCTTGTCAAGAGAGGTTGTTCCTCCTTTTGCAAGGGTGCTATTGCATACATCACTTGCTCGACACATGCTCCGGTCGCTGCTTCGGTCAGAGATTGGACAAGTGACCACACGCCGTGCATGGCATGATGCTTCCAAGCTCACCTCACAGACTCTTGATCTATACAAGGTTTGCATTCTACACTGGGTTTTGCTTCTGGAATCTTGTTGTGCCACTGCACAGGCTGCAATTGCAATCAAGTTGTGATACTGAAGTTGAGGATGGGATTGCAGGGGCCTTTACATGTGGAAGGGTGGGATAAGGCACTGGCAGAGGTTAATAGGGCCTGTATGACGAGTGCAGTCTTGTCCAGTGCTAGTGCAGCAGAGCTGGTACGGTCTGTGGCCAACCTACCAGCCCTAATTGTTTCTGGGGTCCATGACAAATTGGTTCCTTTGAAAGCTTCCCAGTCCCTTGCATCTCAACTTCCTCTCTCTGTAAGTCTCTCATCCTGTTGGGTTTTTTGGTTTTGAACAGCACTAACTTGGAGGTTGATTAGAAGTTTGAGAAATATGCATCTTCATTGGCAAAACCCTAACTGGGATATTGGCAAAATGCAGAGACTGGCAGCAATTCCTGGGTGTGGACATCTACCGCATGAGGAATGCCCAACAGCCTTACTCTCATCTACAATTCCTTTTATTTCACGGTACCTTCATGAACAAGTGATGGATCACCTTGTATAACATGGGTTTTCTCTTGCCCTGATGATTTCAGGGACTGATTGAAAGAAGTTACTACTCTTTCCAGTTTTGAGAGCCACCCCACAATTTTGTAGCAAATTAGTTAGGATTGAAATCAAGTACAAAAGTACAGCATGTCATTAATTGAGTTATGAATGAGTCCTCATTGTACCAATCTTGCCAAGTTAGCTTGACCATTCTCTGCCTGAAAGAGTGGTGGCTCTCTGGGGCAAAGGCTGGGTAACCAGCTTGTACTATATCACTGTATTCTATTTCAGTCGATCAGCATGGGCTTGACAGGAGTTCCTCCTGGTCAAAATAATGTTTGTGTTTCATAGGCACCTTTGTGTACAATGGTCCATTATTAGTAAAGAGTCATTAAGTGTTTTGCTTCATTGCAATTTGCATCATTTCATGTTGAGAAGCAACCTGCTCTCAATGGTATATCCATATATTATTGCTCCTTTTCAGTTTTAGATTGTTTCTGGTTGTACTGGGCTGACAACAGAGCATGATCTGAGGATCCATGATGCTGCCCATGTCTTGTTGTCAAGATTAACAGTGTACAATCCTCAAATCCTCACATGCTGTTATTGGTGCAGATGCTTGATCTTCTTCTTGGCACTGGTTTGGTTTGATATTTTGTTGTGTAAGTTAATAAAGTTCTATTGTTGTGTTTTAACTCTTTAGAAGGTCTGCAACTATATTAGAATACACTTCTCTGAAAGTGATTGATCTTATGATCCCCAGAATTGCTTGAATCTGCCATTGTTTTGGGTTAACCATCTGCACTCTACCATGTATCTTTTTCATGATGCAAATCTTTTCAATCCTGACATTTTTACAGGTCAGAGGATCATGTGGCTTGATTCACCTTTTGAAACTGGTGATTTGAGCTTCAACCCCCCCCATATTCTTTTATCTGTTTGGCATCTTGTGTTGCTTGTGATAAATAGTATTATGGAGATATCATATGTGGCATTGTTGATTGCTCATCAATCTAGTGGACTTCGACATTGGGGTGTCAATTTTGCAGCTAGCAATGGCCAAGAAGTGACAACAAGGACCATGTTCTCTTGTTGTTCTTTCTGCCTGTGGAATTGATTTTTGTTGTGTGAGAGAAGAGTTGGAATCTGCATTTGAGACATGGTGAGATTTTGTCAATGATTGTGTTGCTCTGGTGTGTGCTTTCTTCTGTAAAGCGGTGTGGTGCTCTGTGATTTTGTGAATCTGAGGTTTTGCCACTCATCCTGTTGTTTTTATCTGTGTTCTGTGGTTGGGATGAGGGACTTGTTTCTGCTGAAAGAGGGTATGGGGAGAGAGGAGCATTCTTGTAATCTCCTGAGCTTCAGAACTTGCAGACTAGTGCTTTACTTTGTGCCAGAGGGTCTCAAGATCTCTTGAGCTCCAATTTTATCCAGGATCTGTTACAGAAACAAACTAACAACAGCATACCTGAATTTCTCTTTATACAATTTATATTCAGTGACAGAAGCTAGTGAGATCAAGAGCTGTAGGAGTTTTCAGTTAGTCAACATGAGCATGATGTGCTATCTTCTGGTGGAGTCATCATGGAGGATTGCGAGCTGCAACCAGGGGGCAGGCATGACTCAATAGAGGAGATAAGTCCATGCTAGAGCGCACTGTGGATGTGTTTACTTCAGGGGCAAGTACCAGAATACAGCTGCAATGGTTGACCATGTACACCAATCAACGAAACTACCTTCAAATGTACTTGCCACCTGCAGATCGGTAACTGGCATTGTTGGACAGACAAACCCCTGAGTAGTCCTAGTGTACGCTATTCTTTGATTGATGAGATGTTTGCAGGCAAGAGATGGAGTGTGGGATTACTCATCGAGGATTTTGAGCAGTTGAATTTTGAGCAAGCTGCCAAATGGTACTTTTCCTGGTTCAGGAAACTTAATCTCTCATGGTCGATCAACATATCTGTGCTGCTATTGCTCAACATTTTTGAGGTAAGGTTCAATTTTACCTTATGTCTTTCTCAAATTTCTTGTATGATGAAGGCTTAATTGCAGCAGCAAAGACATTTTGGATCTCTGGCAGCTTGCATTATGAAGCACAGCTGGTAGCTTATGAGCTGTGAACAGATGTAAGCAAGATATCACACTGCAGATTACCTACCACAATTGTGTAGGCAGTTTGTGTAGTAGAATAGGATTTTCAAGATCAATATGGGGAGAGAGAAATCCTACCTGGGAGGATTGCCATACTGTGTTACTCTGCACCGAATGTCTCTTCTTTTCACAACAATCAGGAAGAAGGTTTGGATGCCTGCTTACCAGTATGACTCTGTTCATTTTCTTCTGATCATTCTTGTCTCATTTCTTGTCCATTGCACAATGTCTACATACAAGTAGTGACTGTGATTGTTAGAACACCTAACTTCAAGTCTGAAGGTTTTGGTTTCAAAGCATCTCGCTACATAATGCATCTTCTTTGTAATGTATTATTGGAAGGTGATCTTGTGCTTGCTATTGTCTCTGTCAGTTTTAAGATTCTGGTCTGATTTTTCTCTCTTTGCCAAGAATTCACCAAGTTCTAAATCATATTCAAGCTCTGCTGGTTAGAAAACTCTATGTGAAAGTGGGTTGACGCTTATTTCAGTATTGTGTTTTGTGCTGCAGTTGACCATGAGCTCTCTCATGTATTCCACTTAGAATTTGTTGAGATGCATACTGAATTCATCTGAAAGGTTCTGGAATTACTCTTTTAAGTAATCTACATCAAGTTGATGTTAAGATTTGGAAACTTTGCAAATGAAGGAGCTTGGTTAAACAACCTCAATTTTCCATGCAGGATAAGGCCATCTGGAATTTGGCAATGTGCACAACTTTCCGAGGGGCTGAATAGATTTATTCAAGATGCAATTCAGGCTCTGCTTTTTTCTGTCATGATCTACTCCTATGTCTTTACTGTGTGATGTGGCTGTTTCATCTTCTATCATTGGCTGGGACCAGAAGGTAACAAGGCTCCTTGTTTTGTGCGATCTTGCAGTCAAACAATCATCCAGAAAACTTGCAAAGAAATCAACCCAGATAGTGACATGAACAGAACTTGATAGTGAGCACACTCAAAAAAATTCTTCTAACTATGCTCATTGTCCCAGGAGCGATGCCAGTTTTGTTATAATATGCATGTATGCAGAGAGTAGAGACTATGAAATGATATGGTACTTGTTCGGTCCCTCATTTTGAGGAATGTGCACCAGATGTTACTGTGAGTTCTGAGTTCATTTTCTGGGAACCTCATGAAACATTTCCTATTTTAAATATTGCTAGTTTTTGTGCAGTTCTGCATTTTGACGCAAATGTTCACCAGGTGTTATTTTAGAAACCTCATGAAACATTTCTTTTTGAACTGTTGCTGGTTTGCACCTTTTAGAGATTTCCTGATGTAGTTGGAGGGTGCTTTAAATCCATAATTTTCCCTCCTCCCACACTGGAGGGCATCGTACGTTCTTGGGTGGGCTCTTACATTTTTGTAAAGGCCAACTGATTTTTCTGTGTTTGATGAATATGAGATGACATGGTGTTCAGATGGGTGTGTTTCAAGAATTTGGTGATGCCCTCTGCTGCTCCCTTGGGTGGGTGCCTTCTTATTCTGGTAATGCCCACATCTGAGGGTCTTACATAAGGATGGGCAGAAACACTACACGATGTACTTTTCATTTGGTTCCACATTTTGAGGAATCTTCAATAGGTTAATTACATTTTGAGGAATGCTCACGAGTTTTCTGAAAACCCTTTCTTATCTATCTCAGCTACAAAATCTATTTACCAAACAGGACCAGAGTCTCTTCATCAGGTCTCATGATCTGGAAGTCTACCCATTTTGTATCCTTCATTGGTGACTCAATGACAGTAGAGCATGCCAATGAGCAGCTCTGGGGCTTTCTCTTCACCCATCTCAACAAGTTTCAATATTGTTGATGTGCTTTCTCAAAATCAAGCACAACTGTTTTTCTGTATCAATTTGTCCAAAATTTTTGCTGCAGAGTGTGTGTTGGTGTCCCATTTACTGTGTCCCCAGTTGTGATTTCCACACCACATCTTTCAAGCCCTTGGATAAATCCTTGTAGAACTGCAAACATGCAAACATTACTGAAACCCACGATCAATGCTATGAGAAAAAACCCCTTTGAAACTTCACGTAAATGAAAAGCAACTGAAAGCATCCACCACCAGTTCAACCGAGTTGACACACCAGAGTAGAGTTTTCATACAGCAATGTTTTGCTCACGAAAAATTGACATGAAAAATATGGTCACAGTGCAGGTGACAATACAACAACCATTAGAAGACATGAATTTGTGAAAAAAGTTCACACATTTCAATGACACAACTTTTTTCTTGCACCTGAAACCCACTTGGTAATAATAAAGTCTTTTGATCTAAGAGTGCCACATTCAAGCATAAAAACAACAGTCCAAAACAGGTATCACAATTTTGGAATATTAAATCACCTAAGTACAAAGAGAACTCACATTATGGTACTCCAGAGTGTCTCCATGCGCTTTGCTTAATTCAACCATGAAAAGAGAGGGCGCAACCTCAAACAGCTGCAATCCCATGTCATAGTCTTAGAACCAAAACATTTGTGCACTTAAGGACAAAACTCTCAACTCAGAGATTAATTAACATAGCCTAATGGTAGCAGTATTGTTTTTTTGGGGCAAATTTTCACCACTTCACAATGCAAAAAATCAATTGCAGCTCGTACAAAGAATTTCTCATGAAAAAAAAAGTGCCAAAGTTGCCCATTTTCAAGGAATTTTTTTTCTGAAATCACCATATTTCAACAACAGGTTCCAGCATGTTGCCAAAATATATTAGGATTCTTAAAACAATTCTTAGTTACACTTTGAACTGTAGCCATCACACTATTTAACCGACATACCAGACACTGTTTTCCAGGTGAGGGTCATGAAGCAAGGCTGTAGTTTTACCCACCTGGGTAGCCACTGAAAGATGCCCCTTTCGGCCATGTTTATCTCCTCTCATTTTCATCTTGAAATCCCGTGTTTGGACATCAAACCCAAGTGGCTTGGCAACCTCTTCAATACTTGCAATGATTTCATTCGCAGGTTTTGTGCTTGTGAACCTTGTATCACCTTTTCTCGGATCCTGCAGTGCCACCATGTACACACACAAGAATTAGAGCTCAATCTTCCCTCATCTTTCCTCTTGCTTCTTTAGTGTTTTAGCCTTCAATGAAGAGTTTCATCTGGGTGTGTAGATTATCAAGTTAAGAAGTATCTGTGACACAAAGAGAACAAAATCTTAAAAGACCCAAATTCTGCAATTTTTTGTTGCTTTCAATGAAAGCAAGCTTACAAGTCCGATCAATTTTACCTCGGGTGTGTCGAACAAGCCAGAGAGGTTCAGCACATTAGAGAGACTGATGAGCTGAAATGCATTCATGATAGTAGGCTTCTTCTCATTCTTCTCCATTACCATGTGCTCCTGTTTAATTGTAGGACAATAACATGAAAACCGTAAGTCTCTTCACCACAGTCCACTTCTACTGAAACTTTCTACAGAAGGATGAAAAGAATTCTGTGTTTCAAGAATTTAGTACCAAAAAAAACAAGACTTGATTTAATCTGTTTTTATTTTTCTTCTTATTTTCACTCAATTTCATGTTAGGTTGTACTTCATCCAAAATACTGTGTGTACAAGGCATTATACCGCTACTGCCGGAGATGCTTGTATTGTTGATTTGCTGAAAACAGACTCAACATCATCAAGACTGATATCATCCTTCTGTTCAAATTTGGCTGGTGTGTAGCCTTTCTTGAACCAATCCGTCTTGTAAATTTGTGCTGCGGTTATCCGCTGCCCATGACACCATGATAAATCAAGTTAGTTTAGGCACATTGAAGTCTTTTTTGCACATTTTGTAGAGAACACACACACACACACACACACACACGAGTCACAACACAACACACAACAAAACCATATTGAGCTTCACTCATGATTTCCAATGCAGCAGAAATATTACTGAAAAACATAGGATTTGAACAACATCCAACACTTACAGTTTTGGGGTTAGGATCCAGTATCTGAGTGATAAATCTCCGGGCAGCTGGTGAAAACCAGGGTGGGCAAGTGAATTCAGCTTTGTGTATCTGCACCAGATTCTCAGGTATGAGTTGGAAGGGGAAACTATCAATCTCTGCAACAAAACATGCAAATTGTGTGTGGAGCTTCTTCTTCACCCCCTTAAGAGTTTCCTTATTCACTCGGTCTCAGAGTTAGAGATTTTCAAATAGACCCAAAAGAACCAATCAACTGGTCGCCTTGATCTCTAGCATTTAGCTCCTGATCAACACAACATGGATTTTACCCCAACAAATCCAAAACAAGAATTAATCGAAAAAAATGCCTTTTACTCTTTTTAAAAAAAAAGCATACCTTCTTGTATAAGGTCATGAGACTGGGTTCGTCAAAAGGCAAATAGCCAGCCATCAGCACGAACAGGATGACGCCACATGACCACAAGTCAGCTTTTGCGCCATCATAACCTTTATCATCTATCACCTGTGATGGCATAAGAATTGCATCAGCAACTAATGTACAGTAAGTTAAAAAGATTTGCTTGCCACATGCGTAGACACTTCTTTTGCCAACCATAAGTTCTAATGTCACACTTCTTTTGCTGGTCACAACATGTGATTCTTGATATCAATACTTTGAATTTAAATACAGTGCATGATTGAAGCTCCTCTAATTTCAACACACCCAAAATCAAAAAGAAATATTGATTCAAAAGAAAATGAGAGAACAAAAGCTAAGTAGAGAAATTCTACTTAGCCAATGATATGATGCAAACTTCTATTTGGGGAGTGTTCAACATCAATAATTTTCTTGTTGTTGGTGATGGGTCAATCAAAGTGGCTCATTGCAATAATAATTAAAAATTGAACTTTCAGATGTACCCTCAAAACTAATTAATAGACCGTATTCACTGTCTCATGTTATATAGTAAAGGGGGTTTAGAAAAGGTTGTGGCTAGAACTCCATGTCACTTTAGATCAAGAAAGCACAGCAGAATAAAGACTGAAAAACTGACATAATTCTTTTTTGTAGGAAACAAAAAGAAAAGAAGCCATGGAACAAATGAAGGTAAAATAATAGGGTCAAGAATATCAACCTCTGGTGCAACATAATTTGGAGTTCCACATGTTGTATGAAGTAGGCCATCCGACTGCATAAAGAATCAAAGAACAAAAAAATAATCAATCACCATCCACCGAATTTTTAGGATGGCTTCTTCCCAACATCCTTCAGTTACAGTTCAAATTTTTGGGCAGTTCCACATGAGGAGGGGTATTGAAAGGTGGGTTTGCATACTCTATAATTTCATGGGTTGCCCTCATAGAAAAGGCTCTACACTTGTTAATTCACAAGCCTTCAAAACAGGAAGAATTAAACTCATGGGTGGTCTTCATGAACAGGATTTATAGACAAAAAACTTCAAAAAAAGAAATTTGTGGTAATAACTTTCACTCAATGCAGAGATGCTAATAAATCCATGGAAGAAAGAGAGAGCCATACTCTAAATTGCTGGGGTAATGCACTCAAACCAAAGTCAGATATCTTGAGATTTCCAGCAGCATCCAAGAGCAGATTCTCAGGCTATCCAAACCCCATCAAAAAAAAACCCAAGCAACTCTATTAACAAGCATAGTATGGAGAACTATCAACCAAAAACCAGTTTTCCAGTTTTGAGTTCTGCTCCACAGTTAGCACACCTGTGAATTCCTCCACAAGACTTTAAGAAACAAATCCAAATATGATATGAATTATTTTTCTTTTTCACAAAACTCCTTTGCATGAGTAGCACTGAATTTTTCTTAATTGTCAAGTGGTGAAATTTTTTCCAAAAGAAATGGCTTCTTGATACTGAATGCAACAAAAGAAAATTATGATAAATGATTTAATACACACCTTGAGATCTCTGTGATACACCCCCCGACTATGGCAGTAGTCGACTGCATCAATGAGCTGCTGGAAATACTTCCTAGATTGATCCTCTCTCAATCGGCCTTGGTTTAGCTGAAAGGATCCACCCAGCCCCACAAAAGAAAAAAATAAAGAAAACTTCAGACCACCAGCAGCCTAGTAGGAGTTCTCAAAGCTAAAAAGAGTGAATTCTATGTACACATTTTGTTTGTGGAATAGTCTGTCTTTTCTTAAAACAAAAGACCATGACATTCTTGTGAGGGAGGTTCTTGGTGAGTCTTACAATTTTGTTGAAAAGTTCACCACCAGTGACATACTCCAACACTAAATAAATCTTTGTCTTGCTTGCTAATACCTGCAAATTTGCACATGTGTTGATGATTGATGACCATTGTCAAATTCAATTCCATAAACCATGAAGACAAAAATTCCATCAAATGCAATACATAAAGACAAACATTGCCAGGGAAAGAGAAAAAAAAAACTCCACAATTGTTTTGGTAAAACAAACCCCTATGAAATGCAATTTTTTTGAAAAGAAGTACACTTTTCTTCTAATCTACCCATGATGATTCATATCCTCTTTTTCAAGACAGCAATTTTCATTGAAATGGGCACTGGCTTACCTCAAAGATCTGCACAATGTTAGGATGCTTCACAAGCTTCATGGTGGAGATTTCTCGCTTGATCTGCAAGTAATAAAATCAACAAAGAGAAAAACAATCAAATCCCGGAGCAGCAACAATACTTGTAATTCTACCAGAATTATTATTACACGAACCACCCAGTACAAAATCTGTGCAGATACAAACAATTTGCACTATGGGAACTGAGAAATTTGCAACCAGAATAGTGTAGGGGCAAAAAGTTCAGAAGCATTTTGCTGAAATTTTTTTTTCAATGTAAGAATATTATTGTGGAAAACTTGTTTAGAAGCATGAAATTTTTGCTGCTAAAAATTGGAATTTCATGATTTTCAAGCCACTAACTAGGTAAATTAACAAACTTTGGGATGCAACATTAAATTTGCTTCATGAAGGAATTGCAATCTCTTGCAACCCAAGTTGAATCCCATGAAATTCATGAAGTTCCAATTAATTCTTAGTGAAAATTTAAAAGACAAAGAAGAAGAAGAAGAAGAAGAAAACTTTGACATTGGAAAGAACAAGTTTGCACTCTGAAAGTGTAAAATTTTGTGCAATCTGATTCTCTTCATGAAAAATCATGTTTTGCAAGAAAATTATTATAATTTCTTGATGATGATGAAGAAGACGACGTTCTTCATCAAGATTCTCACCTAGTTGCATCCAACTGAGTTGTTTGCAAGATCTTCATGAAAATCTCATTTCTTGCAAGCATGTCTCTGTTTTTTTGTTCCTTCATGAAGGATGAAGAAGGAAGAACAAAAAGAACAAGAAGACAACAACAAGATGTTGATGAAGTAGTTCATGAAGAAGCTGAGGAGGAGCTAAGATATTTTGTACCTGTTGGACCATCTTGTGTTTGAGGATTTTGTCTTTGTCGATGATCTTGATGGCAAAGCTTGCACCAGTGTCCACATGTCTGCCATACTTCACCTTAGCAAATGTCCCCTCCCCCAATGTCTTTCCTATTTCGTAATTCCCGATCCGCGTCCGTTGCTGTAGTTGTTGTTGTTGTTGCTGTTGTTGTGCAGCAGCACTCATCTTCATGCTTGCAGCTTGCACTAATTGCAGCAGATCTAGATTGCCTGCAGCAGCAGCAGCAGCAGCAGCAGCTCTAGTTGTTCCTGATCCCAAGTTGTCCTCCTCTTGCCCCTCCTGCTTCTTCTTCTTGTTTTTCAGCTTGAACTTCTCATCCTCCTCCTCCTCCTCTGTTTGTGTTTGTAGTAATTAGGATTTTCTTGCTGCTGGAACATTCATGAGCGATGATGATTAGCTTTCCTCCTCTGCAAGTCTAGTACGAGAACTACTACTACTACTACAGCGCCTGCAATCTGCAGCAGATTATTGTTTTGTTTCATGATCGAGTACACATAACGTCGGCCATGACCTGCAGCTCATGCATGATGATCACGTGTGCATGCAGTAGAGCAGCTGCTTTCAAGACACTAGAATTATTTTTTTCCTCGCAAGAATTTTAGTAAGTACAATTATTAAGGTCCGGCAGCCGGATAATTTTCTGCATGAATCCTAGTTGAATTATTGTTACGAGCAACTCTAGCTAGAGAGTTGCAGTGCAAGAAGCAGCTTCGTGTCGTGAACCAATGCAGCAGATATATACTAGTGACTAGATTACAAAGAACAGCAGTGATTGTCTCCACCGCGACTAGCTAGCCGCATCAGAGTAATTATCCGACGAAGATTCTCAATCCGAGCATAAAAATTCAAGCTTTATTCTGAGAACAAAGCTGCATGGAGCAGTCGAGTTCATGGATCTAAAGCGACCTGCTGCACTCACCGGGTTAATCTAGAAAGCGGCTTGTAGGACCACCGCAACGCTCATACCGTCGGGACCGGCATGACAACGTCGACGCTGCTGCTGCATCGTCCTGCATGAAATCCCACAATATTCATGCAGTTTATTTCCGCTTGAATCCTCATAGACTCCGTCTCCCCCCAGACGCGGCTTGATCCACCAGAAGCGGCTTCGGGAATATTGTCACGCCTACGGCCGCAGCTTCTTGTATTGTAGCTACAATAAGATATGTGTTTCCGAGGATGAATTACCAATCTTCTCGGGTGCAAAAGATCAAGATCTTTCGATCATCCGCTTCCCTCCAGCAGCTAGAGGCAAAAGAAACAACCAAAAGTTCATTCAAAGCTCGCCCCGAGAGTACTGTGGAAGTTCTCAAGAGACCTGACCTTAGCAAACGAACTCTGACTCAGAAGACTGCCTCTTTCCGATCACAACCACAAGAAGAATCTTGCAAATCACAAGTTCAGTACTTGCTGGGTCCGCCAGTACTTCACAAATCTCGTCGACTCAGGAAATAAAACACACACAAAGCTCGTCTCTATACAATTTCAGCGAACTGGCTGCTGTGAGGACTGCAGTTGTGGACTAGCTAACACCAATTCAGAAAACCAGAACCTGAATAAGATTTCAGAAACAAAGCTCTCGGAAACGGAATCGCTAATCTCTAATCGCAAATCTCTACGCCTGAAGAACCACAAAAACAACAAGAAAAAGAAGCTGAAATCTTGGAAAACTTCTTCTTCTTCTTTGCTGGAAAGTAGAGACAAAAACAATGAAAATCCGAGATGGGGAAAGAGAAACTCGGAGCTTAAATATACGAGTGATTTCTTTTGGACAAAACCACGGGAAAATCGACGCTACGAAAGCTCGAGGAGCAGCAGCAGCTGCTGCCTCGGATCGCAGCTCCCTCGCTCTCCGCGAAGAACGCCGGAGAAGGGCCCGCCCCCGGGACCGGGCCGGGGGCCGGCGGCGCTGTCCCCGAACCTCGTACACCCGTCGCCGGCGGCGGCCGAACCTCCTTCTTCCGAACCAGATTGCCGAGCCTCCTTAGGTTGGAGACCTAGGGCTTTTCCCTCCTTTAAAAAAAAAAAACTGCCCGTTTGATGCTTTTGGAAATTGCTTATTTCTGGGTCATTCTTTTTCTTTTCTTTTTCATTTTTTGGGGTAGGTTGGAGGGGGCCAAAGGGATTTTCTTTTGGTTAGGTGCGGGGTGGTTTAAGGGGGTAGATTTTTTAATTTTTTTCTTAATTTTTAATTTCTGGGATTTTTTTTCCTGGTAGTTCTTTTTTTCCTTCATGGGCCAAAGTTGTGTGCAAATGATCTGAAATTTTCCTTGTCATTATAAATAAAGATTGAGGGAATTAACAAAAAATGGGTCTTGGTCAGCTGACTGGCTGAGGAAAAAAAAATTGGGAATTCAAAAGGAGTTGTGTAAAGTTGTCCTCAAATTTGAGAAATTTCATGGGTGTTCTTGCTCTACCTAGTGTCTAAAGTGGCCGTAAATTTAGCCCACCAAGCTTTTGTGGAGTACCCTCATTTGGGGTTAACTAGGGGCCCTACGAGTGGCCGTTTCTTCTTCTCGTTCTTGTTCTTCTTTTTTTATGTCATTTCCCAAAATACTCAAACAAACATGTGCATTCAAGGGTTCAATTTTTCAGAAGACGATGCACACCAAACACACACAGATTGAAAAATAATACCACATTCAATGCACCACGTTCGAATTCAAGCCTCCGATGAGACTTTGGGACTCAAAAAAGAGCTCCATTCATGACGTCAAGAAAGGTGATCAATAGCCGAGAGAAACAACCCTTGTACAAACTTCAAAGCCACTATATGTGCAATCCTTCTCCTCCATGGTTATGTTGAGTCACCCATGGTTAATTTTTGCACCCTTCATTTCCCCTTGAATGGCAAATTCATGTGAAAAAAAAAAGGGTTTTTAACCAATAAATAATTTAATACCATAGTAGCACCTCCACCATTTCATGACAAAATTTAAAATTTTTTTTTTCCGTTTTTCTCTTTGACACTACAAATAAAAATTTCTAGAAATTCCTACACAGTTCAGAAGAGACAAAAAAATGCCAAGTAATTTTTGGATTCTTAAAATTTTATATTTTCCTCTCTGACCTATAGCCAAATTTGGCTAATCTCTCTTGTCGATCATCACGGATGTGGTTATTAACATCACAAAATTTAGCCAAAATAACCCTAGATTATTGTCTTCTCTTTGGGGCTACCTATATAGGTTACAAGAGAAAAGACTTTGGGCAAAACAAAACATATTGTGAATAAATTGTGCTACTATTGGGTTGAACTTATTGGGGAACTTGGGGAACTAGTTGAGAACATACTTTTAATAATAATTGAGCACTTGGTGGGAACATGAAGGAACAATATGGAATACATTTGGGAACACCAAATTCTGAAAAAAGTTCCCATTTCCCCCCTCCCCCTCCTTTTCCCCCAAAAGGTGAAAACCAAGGCCTCTAGGGTGCTTGTTGCCACACCTCATTGGCTGCTAAGGATTTCTATTTATAATTTCTATTTTCAGTGAAGAAATCATTCAATATTCAATACCTTTCACACTGCAAGTCCAAACGTCATGGAACCAAGCCCATGCAACCCCTCCTCAGCCAGACCTTTCCAAAGACACCAAGAACATGATTGGAAGCATCCAGGCTCGGTGGATCTCATGACTACAAAACAAAACAAAACAAAACAAACTAGCTTTCCTTCATAGATAGATAGTTAGGTCATTTGCTGATAAGATGATGTCTGCTTGTTTGCATTGCATAGGGGGAAAATCCATGCCAATTTCATTGCATTTATCAGTTGCCATTTAAGAAGCACCTCTCAAGTAACCAACAACTTTGCTATGCAAAGTTGGT
Organism: Sphagnum contortum; assembly: GCA_963920785.1. Classification (NCBI taxonomy): domain Eukaryota; kingdom Viridiplantae; phylum Streptophyta; class Sphagnopsida; order Sphagnales; family Sphagnaceae; genus Sphagnum; species Sphagnum contortum. Next base: position 15,125,691 of record OY987290.1, on the reverse strand, counting down.
CTCTCGATCTCATTGCTTATACGATGTTTAGCGCTTGCAAAGTTGGCCGGTGGGTTTCATTTTCTATTGCCGTATAGTATTTAATGTACGGTAAAACCATAAGCTAAGGCGTTGTTAAAAGAAGAGGCCTAAGACGATGGGGTATAGTCAAGTATGGCCTCGCCTTTTGAGAATGTCCTTCACCCATGGATTAACCCATTGTAAAAGATGAGGCAAAGGGTTATTGTAAAACCTAGACATATACACATATCACAAGGCATAGGAAGGGGACGGGGTTTTATACCTACAAGTAAAAGTAGGTATATAAGATCCCTAAACCCTAAAACCCTAAACTCTTAAGGAGTATGCATAATAAGGAGTAGGTTCTTGTGTAGGTGGGATTTTCAAGAATTATTAGATGCCCTCCAAATACATGCCTCTTTTGGCATGCTTTACACAACACAAGGAGGAAGTTGGCATGTGGGTTTCATTCCCCAAGGGATTTGGGAAGTTGAGCACAAAGCCAACTTGGCTTTTAGAACTTCTTAATTTGTTTCTTCAAGTACAAATTTCTGGATTTTCTTTGGTACTGTGCTCTGAAATAGTCATTCCCATGAGCCCATATTTTTGGTCCTGATTCCACATCCATTTCTCCAAGTTAGGGTTAACCCCATGTAGCTTTTGAGAGGGGAGGACTCTATAAACAATTTACCTGTATGGAGTACCTAGGCTGGTTAGTTAGGCACTAATTAATTGTTTTTTCGAAATTTCCAAAAAATCGAAAAAATGTGTGCTTGCCATGCCAAAAATTTGAATGAAGTTCTCAAGCACAATAACTTCATTATTTAGTATAATGTTAAATTGTAATTTTTACTTGTTATATGGTAGACGCCTCAACTAAGGGCATCTCCACTCGTTACTATGCAAACATCCATAAACATGTTAGTATCCAAAGCCCTTTGGGTAAACTCGTCATTAACAATCACGAAACAATAAGCCTTCTAACTACATGAATTGTAAGTGTCGTTTATTCCACACATTCTTTGCCATGGCTGAAGGTCATGAAAAAATCACTTGCAACATCCTCTTCTTTCCTTCTAGCTTTCACACATTCTTTGTTGTGGCTCAAGGTCACGAAAAATCCCTTGCAACATCCTCTGTTCTACCTCTAGCCATCATCAAAGTTTAGAAAACTCACAGGCACCCTCTTATTCTAGACATAGCCAAAGTTCACAACAAAAACACATGCAACCTTTTCTTCTTTTCTTTCAGCCATCAGCAAAGCTCATGAAAGCTCACAAGCATGCTTCAATTATGGCCATAATCAACTCCCATGAAAAATCACCTATAGACTTTTCTTTTGTTCTTATTCTAGCCATGGCTAATTCTCACAAAAGAAGCACATGCACGATAGGTTTTGGCCATTGCAAAAGCTCACAAAAAAATCAGAAAAACTCACAACCCATTTCTTTTTTTTGAAGATGACACATTTTGTGCTAATCATTCTATATATATATATTTAATGCTTTTATAAGAGAGAAAAAAGCACATAATTCAAGCTCACCAAAAAAATCACAAGCACCTTACTCCTCTATTGTTTCATTTGGCAATGAATTTCATGAAATGGACACTCATGCAAAAAGGGTCAACACATTTATAAAGGGGATTGGCATGTTTACAAAAAGGGTTGATGCATAGATAGGTGTAATGGACATAATAGAGGTTAAGGCTAAAGGCAATGTTTCAATCTCACTGGTCTTTTTCAGTATCAAAATTGCAAATATCATGCACATTTGTGTTTGACCCTTGATCATCATGAATTGCAAAAAGTGTTGATGCACTTCATTCATCCAAAATGGATGCATTTTTCAATGTGATAATTGTCATGTCGAGAGTGATTTTTGTTTGTTGTTTAATTGCACATTCTTTCATTTTTGTGGCTTTTTGGTCTTCTTTTGATACACAACAACACTAAAAGCACTTCAAGCTTGGAGCCACAATTACACCTTTAGCAATTTTTCACTTTTAAAAAATAAATTCATTAGCATTGATTACATATATTGCAAGTAAAGGTTTAGCCTATTTTCGTCATGGGCACGTAATTTTCTAACTTTCTTTATGTGGACGTTTATTGCAAATAAAGGTCTAAGCCTCTTCGTGGGCATGTAATTTTCTAATTCTTATTTTGTTTATGCCCACTGGGGTACACCTATCTTTGAAGAACAACCAACAATGAATGAACATGAAGTATGCATTCTTAGGGTGCTCAATGGCCTTGTAACAATTCCAAAGCTTTTCAAATAACATCCTCACTACAAACACCACTTTCATTCAATGCAAAAAATTGGAGACATCATGTTTTATTGAATCACATTTTGTCTCCCTAGCTCTTACTTAGGTGCTTTCCAAAACTAGCAGGCTGAAATTGTTGTTGTAATGCAAAGCTATGTGCTCCTAAAAAGTTTTTTTTTTTTTTTTGCTTATTTCTATTGATTGGATCTTCGGATACATGAAACATGTTCCTACAAAGCTATTTATTTTCCTCTACCACAAAATGCTTCCCCTTCTTCACTCTTCTAACTTTTGCGTCTTGTGTTGCCATGGTGACAAGAACAACAAGGATCATGCATGAAGATGGTGATTCTTCCCACATACATAATTGCTTGCCCATAGTAGTAGGGTAAGGTTTTGGTTTTCATGGAATCCATGATTGAGCTTGCCACAATACCATTCACATACCTTTCATAGGGTGTGGTGGAGACGTTTTTAAAGCTCAACATTCCTCCATCTCATTCATTCTTCTTAAAGTGATATTGGTAAAAACACATTGTAGCATATTGTTATGGATTTTATGGTGATATTTTTCTTTAAGTTGCACAAATATTATTTCATAAAACTCAGATATAATATGAAAAATATTAAAATAATAGAACTCAAGGAAATTAAACTTAAATTAAACTATTTTCAACTTTGAAATGATTACACCAAAACAATTAATACTCAATCAAAGGGCAATTTTACAATTGAAGCAAGTCATGCACATCACAATCCATAAGTAATGGTTTAAAATTTATAACCACATGTTATGCATAAGAGTCAATTATCAAATTACTTTCTTGATAACTAGGTTGACATTGGCAAGTTAAAGTAGGTTTCAAGATTTTTCATTTTGCATTTTTTTTAATAAATTTATTAAACCAAGAAATGGTTTTGCAATTTACAATGAAAAGGTTTAGAATTTAATCTACCTAATAAACTACATGGATGAAACATTTAGGTGGGTTATTATTTCTAGGGTTTAAATATTAATAACTTATCTAGATGAGAATTTTCAACATCTAGGTAAGTTATCATATATTTGCAATTTCAACAATTGTTAATTAAAGTTCTTTTTTATTATACTTGGCCAAGTAGGTTATTAATCAATTATCAAAAATTCAAAAACTAGCTAATAAGTTATTAATAACCATTGATACCCTTATTTATAACTTGATCTTTTTTGAATAATCGACATTGGTAATAACATTGAAGTTCAAAAAATCAAGTTACAAAATTCCATATTTGTGAAACTATTCCATTAAAATGAGAAGATTTTGCAGTCCATTTGAATATTTAAATTGATGTTTTTAAAAACCAAAATTTAGTGAAAATGTTTTCAAAGGTTGAGAGTGAGATCAATTTAACTTGGATGTGAAAAGAGATGTTAATTTTAGCATATCATTTAAAGGCTTTTTATTTTAAAAAATCAATTTATTGAACAAATGTATTATTAGATATGGATTCTCACAATGAACTTTTTTCGAAATCCTTTTTTTTTTTGGTTCACTCTTGCACGTGTTTCTATGCACATGATACTACGTGAATTGACCAATGGGACTATTTCATTGGACCTTGAACCTTGGACCCTCATCCATTTGGTGGTCGATAGGTAGTAGGTTGTGTAAGGTAGAAATAAGAGGATTTCTTTATAGGTTGCCAAGGTTCATCCACAACTAACTACTTTCCAATGGATGGTGCAAAGGTTGGATGGTGCTCATTGAGGAGGGGAGGGGAGGGGGGGGGGGTCCACATAATCCATTCATCCATTGTGCCTTTGCATAACTCAACAATGAACATGAAGGAGCATATCCATCCCTAGGATTTGTAGACTCCCAATTATGATCCAAAATGCTTTGCTTTTTGTGATACTAAGCATCCATCCCTTGAAACCTTTTCGAGAAGCATCGTCCCTTGAAGCCTTTTGAGCACGTTGCATTGAAATGAAAGCCGAGGAATTTTTTAACTTTGATGTGATGCACTTTGATTTTTGCTTGGTTGAAGGACAAAAGCACCTCTAGAATCGTCTTCTTTTTCCATATACCAATCATTCCAAATGCTACTCAAGAGTTAAAATTTCATATACCGTATCTCACTCCCGGAGAACTTCTTCCCTTAGCAAACCGGTCGAAAAAGCCAAGCCAACCCGGTTACCAATCTTGTAGCCCACTTTGCTTCAATGGGTGGGCACTTCAAGCCTGGGCCGGTGGCACGAGGCCACCACCGGACACGGACTTTAGTTTTCCGACTTAAAGCACACCCTTGAATCAAGTTCATCTTAAGATTACCCAGACACATTTTTGAAGTATAAAAAAATTGAAGTTGACGGCCTCCGTGGCATGTTCCCTCCTAACACATGGTGGTCGGCACTTAGGTGCTCAAAAAGTAGCACCGGCAAGTCGTAACTTTGATCGGGTCAAAAGGAAATAATGACGGAATTGGTGGCCACCTGAAAAACATGTAAAATCCATATGTAGCAGACTAATGGTCGTGGTCACGTATCAACTTTTGAACGATACGATACGGTCCTCGTATTGATCAGGTCCGAAATTGATTCTCGGCCGCAATGCGGCAAGTATATAGTATATACTACCTTAGAACCTTGGCATCTTTGGCACATGTCTGCTGAAATACTAAGTTCTTGAATATTCACAACAAATCGTGATTTTCCGTAAAAGTACATTTTGGAAACTTTTGACATTATATATATATATATATATAATTTGTGCGGAAGCGGCCAAGGTATTACGATATATAGTATATACGAGCATTGGTTGACTATAAGACACGGGAAGAGACCCCCCCCCCTTCCCCCGCTCCCCAATGCCGTTACCTTGCGATTCATAATCACAAAATTCATTTTGAGAAAAAGGGGTATTTTCTCACCAGAAATTTGAGGTAGTATTGCCCATTGGCAATGAAAGATTCTTCATTTTCCTTCACCAAAAAAAAATCTCTTTGAGAATTTTTTTTTATTATTATTATTATTTTTTGGGGTCTTTTCTAAAATGAATATAACTTGTGCAGACACCTCGTAGGTATACAATATTTCGACACCCTTATTGTGCATCTAGAGGTGAGGTGTGTCAGATAACAAATGCCCAAAAATTGATGAGTGTGTTAAGGAGTAGAGAGACCGGCTAGTTACTACAAAGTGACCTAGGAAATCTAAACATGACTCAACAACGATCGAGATAATACATATAAAACTTATCCGTCCCAAGCCCAAGCCCAAGCCCGTCCATGTGAATTAGAGTGCAAGTTGTATGTATGGAGGTTGGTCAATTCTCACTTTCCCTAGAATTGGGCTTCCCTAGAAACCAATCATTCATGGAAGTTGCAAACGAAATGAAGCCCCAAAAATGAAGCTCCCCCCCCCCAAGTTCGAGTCTTTGATGGGTGGTCTCAAGCTCGCTTGTTTTGTTCATGTTGCAAGGGATTCTTTGGTTACTTTCCCCCCCCCCCCCCCCCCCCCCACCAACATGGAAGAAAGTTCTCAAGATGGTGGCGAGTAGAGAATCAACATGACTTTCCCAAAATATCTCTTCTAAAATTTTTGTTATTCAATGTTCCTCTGTGGATTATCAATCTCCTCTCCTCTCCCCACTCACTTTTGTGACCCACCCAAAGAAAAAATAAATTGTAAAAGAAATTGGAAGTCACCGTAAAGCTCAAGAAATTCATTTAAAATATTTGTTCTCCCCCAATGCTTTTGTGATTCACCCAAACACTTTTTTTTTTGAAGGAATTAGAACTCACCACCAAGCTCTAGAAATACAATTTTTAAAAATATTTTGCACTTCTTCTCACTTTTATGACTCACCAAAACTCAATAGTGTAAAGGAATTAAAAAGTCGCGATGAAAAAGCTCTAGAAATTCACTTAAAATATTGTTTCCCTCCTCTTCACTTTTGTGACTCACCCAAGCCCCATAGATACCGTAAGCAAATCAAAATGCCACACCTAACCCACACCATTGCGCAAAATCATGTTCCCTTAGATCCTAGTATTCGTTTCAAAGATTTCCAATGGGCGAGCATCCATTGTTGGGTTTACATGGGCTTGCTAGCAAAGGTCACACTACGCTTCCAAAGATCCCCACTAAAAGAGGGTTAAGCTCACCATTGACACCCAAAAACCATGGTGGTTAGTTTATGAACTAATCATCCACATATGTCTCCTCCGTGCTTAGTAGCCACCAAGTGCCTTACAAACTCACCTAATTTCTCGTAGGTAAAGCTCTTACATTTCCCACCTCGTTGCTTATGATACTTACCCACTTACATAGGTAGATACTAAGGTAGTGTGAGGAGGAAGAGGAGGGTTTACTAGATAGGTTACCAAGGTCCCAAACTCAATGGGGTTTAGAGTTTAGGTTCCCAACTGAACCACAGCTGAGTCACAAATGGTTTTCCAATGCTGGGTCAGATAATCCCATTATAAACCTGAAGCATTGAATTCCACCAACCCACTAATTTTTTTACTCACAAATTTTGCTAAATTTCAAGCTGAACAATAATATGATTTCAACAAATCCTTTGCATGGAAAGAAATGGCCCAAATTCTCCAGATTTTTAAAAAAATTAAAAAAAAAAATCGCCAAATTTTAATGATAAGTTCCATATGGCTAGCTAAGAATATACATGGATTCATTTTTTTAGTGAACTTTTGTAATTCAAATGTAGCCAAATTTGCCTAAATCTTTTTTCCTACATGATCACCACCTAGCCTAGGTTTAAAAAAAATTACCAAAAAAACATTGCACCAAATCTTGTGTGTCTTCTCAATTTGGTTTATTTTGTATAGTGGAATTCCCATGGTAAAGGGAATTCCGTCATGTAAATGTCTAAGAAGTTCGAGAGGTCAGATCCTAAAAGTACTTATAAGTGCACAACAAGTCTAACTTATAAGTGTACAACAAATCTAACGATGAGTTGTCTTATAAGGGAACCCCGTAAGATTGTTCTGCAAGGAAATCCTTATGAGATTGTGATCTAGGGTGGCCGCATTTGTGTGAAAAAAAACCAAGAGCGCATGTGATCAAACTACCATAGAATGGGTCTTTTGAAGGAGATTATCATAAGTGTGATCAAACCACCAAGTATTGCATGACATGTCCATGACATTTCAAGGACAAGCAAGTAGATTTTGGGAGGTTTGTTGAAATTGTGTATCAACTTGAGGAAGGGGAATTTCAATGTGCAAAAATTCATAAACCACTCCAAATCACCACACAAGGGCCAAGACTCTACATTTTTCACTCCAAAAAATGGAAACATGAAATTTGTGAGTGAAGCATGGAGTGTGTTTCTTCATATGCTTTTCAGGTTATTGCTTGTTGTTTTGAAGGCAAGCAATTACTAACTGTTTTAAAAAGAATAACACAATTGTTAATCCCCTCTCCCCAATGTTTGACCCTAGCCTTCAATGTCCCCTTGTTTTTTTACTTTTCAATTGCCAAAATTTGAAAAAATTAAATAAATTTCTTGAAAAACACAGAATTAATTGAGTCCAAATGTGTCTAATGCCCTTTTTGACTAAAATTTCAATTAAGAAAAATAGCAAAAAGTTCATGATTTGTTGCAATGTAACTCCCAAAACGGAGGTGGTGATTTCAACTTTCAACTAATCTCTTATAACTACCATTTTTCACCATTATATTAGTTTGCACTTAAACATTTTTTAAATGTCACAAAGTTGAGATCACACATATTTAATTATTTCAACAAATCCTTCAAATTTTGCAACAGTATGGATCTTCTTCATTAACATGAAACAACTTGTAACAACTACCAAGTTTCACAATCAAAGGCTAGATTAAACTCAATTCACCATACAACGTATTTTGACCTTAAATCATTAAATTCATTTTCAAGCCACATGTTCTATACATTTGGAAGACAAAGTTATCAATTTCTCATTCTTGGAGAAGTGAATGTTTGTAAGCTATTGACCATAATCACTCCACCTTAAATTTACATTCCAAAATAAGCGACATTTCACAACAAAAAATAAATCATCTATTTGAATTTGAAGGTTGGAAGCACCAACACTTAATCCAATTTTTTTCATCATGATATAAAGGGGGATGTTAAACACACCTCTTTGGACTTTGTGGGTTTCGGTGCATGGTTCTACACAAGGTTCAATTTGTGGACTTCAATGTCAATACTTGTCTTATCAAGTTTAAAACAAAAACAATTGTTCTCAATGTATTACCACTCCTTGCTATCTTTGAACTTGCAATTCAAGAGAAGGGCCACATTACTATTAGTAGTAGTCTAGTTTCATTTGCTTACAAGTAACAATGTTCAAATTTATTTTAGCTAATATTTACACTAACATTAGCCAAACTTTGTAGCATTGTGCAAGTCACATCATAAACACTTGCAAACTTCATAGGGAGTTTACAACATCCTACAATAAAGTGGTAAAGGTGGTTGTTAAAAAAAAAGGCAAGGATTGGTTTTGCTATGCCACTATTGTCATATGTTGCATCAAATGATTTGACCATGCCATAGTTTGATTCACGTCCTCATGAACTTTGGTGTTAACTTCATTGAAAAGGTTTTGAAGCTCCATTAGTTACCTTTTCTTTGAACATTTGTACTTGCATGATGTTAGTTTGGATGTTGTGATATATTATGCAAGATTTTATATCATGATTGCTTCTTGCAAATGATTTTTAGGTTATTCTAAACAAAGGGATGTCTTTCCTTGATTGCTTAAACCAATCTTCAATTTGATTGTTGAACTAATATTATTGCCAAAGTGAACTAGCATTGAAAAGTGCACCACTTAAGATGGATGGTTTGTGGATAGGAAACATTTTTCCAAGGTATTCTCATCCGATAGTTAACCACGGTAGTTAACTATGTACTAAGCATCCACATGTATCTACCTAGCAAGTACCCATCAAGTGCCTTACCTGCCTATTGACATAGGATACTTACCCAAGTCTTACTAAGAGCTACTCTGCAAAGTTGGCCTTGGGATAAAATAAATGTTTTTTTGTTTAAGTTCTAGGGTGGCAGATTACATCAATTTGTCAACCACATTATATGACATAATCTTCCAGTGATGAACACACACTTGGAATAACAACCAAAATGTCCATCATGGAATGTCCTTCCCCATGCCCATTATGTTGGCCGTGTTGCCCTAGCTTGCCCTAATAGCACGGGTTACACGTCAGGACGGTCCTGGAACAACTTGTACTACAACTTGGCCTAACAGGCTTGTCGCATTCCTGGGTGGAATAAGCCCTACTGGGCCCATTCCATAGTACATTATCTTGTAATGGATCGGGTGTGAAAGGAAAGCATATGACACTAGTAGTTTTGGCAACATTGAAAATTCCAATGAATTCTATCCCCTTCTTTGAAATCTCAATTTTTGGGATCATATATGATATAATGAGATGTGTACTTATGTAGTTTTTTCAACTTTTATAACTCTACAAAACTTTTACACACTTTTTTTTAATAAAAATAAGTACCCTATATCCTTTAGGGGTATGGGTGATTTGCAAGCGACTCTCGAATGCATAAACCATTACCCTAAGGTCGGTTTCGTCATTAAATAATCCTCAAAATAAATTTTGAAATGAATTTTTGTGAATATATATGAAGTTGAGATGTTGAAAATCATCATCATAATTATCATAGGCTACATACACTCTGAATAATTTCACTACTACTCATGTTACAATATCATAATAAGATCATGGAAAATTCAATAATTTCAAATTTTACAAACAAATTAATGTTTTGAAAAAATTAAAATAATTTGTTTTGTCAGTGCGGAAACTTACTTTAGGCTACGGTATTAGGAGTGTTATGTGGGTACACAATTTACTCGTACATAAAAAATATGCTAATGTTCAAGGAGTTTGATAACTCCCAAAACATTAGCATTTTCTACCAATATGAAATTATGGTGGTGTTATTCTAAGGAATATCTTGAATGCACATTTGCCCCACCTCATCGCATGATTTTAACTTTTATTCCTAATCTTATTCATCACCGTTTTTTGGCCTAAGCTTTTAGAAGAGTTTAAGCATTTATTGTGATTCATAATAATTAATTTCATTAATTGTAGTGCATACCAAAGCACAAATGTTTTGATGATTTTTTTTTTCTTTTTTTAAAAATTAAAGTGGACCGTTTGCTTGGCCCGTCACCAAATTCATTATGAATCCCCCTCCCCAAGTACATTTATATTGTTTTACACAATTGCATAATAACATATATATATAAATAGTTTACATTTACATTATTTACATGGTCAGATAAAACCATATAAATGTATTTTTTTTACATTTACACTATTTTATATAACATAAAATAAAGGTACACAATTTTATATTTCCACGTCTCACATTTTCCTACAGTTCCACTTACATGGACATAGATGAATATTAGACACTCATTAAGCGTATAAATGAATTTAATTATGAGATTTACGTTTACACGAAGTGTAAAAACCTAAGCCATTTCCACACACAACATTGGTCTAGACATACTCCTAAATAAAATTGTGTGATAAAGTGATGGGTGATGGGGCGAAGATGAGCTACATTATTTTTTGTGATGTGAAATTTGATGAAATCATCTTGACAAATATATGAAAATCAACCTACATATGTAACCTAGAAAGGGAAAGCTCTTTTCAAAACACATGGCACAAATGCAAAACAATTCAAACCATGCATAAAATGGCCACAATCCAAACATAAAATAATCTCTCACGATTTAGGATTGAAGGACACTTTGCAAATATTTGAGGAAGGATCATTTAGAGTCGGCCATTTGTGCACATTGAAGTGTGAAGCGACTGAAAATATCATTTATTTATTTTTCTCAGCTTTTCCTTTTGAGAATTATTTTAAACCGAACCTTAGTTGGAGGTATGGTATTGGTCGATCTGTTGCAAAGAATACAGAAGTGACATGTAGTTGGTGAATCATGTCCAAGAAGTCGCAACCATTTTAGGCCCACTTTAGATTGGGAGTCCAGGGTACAAATTCGAACGAACCAATTTGGATTCATTTGAAGCAAATTGAATCCTTGAGTTGGACCTTGCCTTGGACCCTAGCTTGCATCTAGATTCTTCAAATCATGAGCTCTCCTTTTTAGCTCTTTTTTTTTTTCTTTGGTTTGAACCAATTGATTTTCACTCCAAAATGGTGCCATGTAGATTTAGCTTCAATTCACCACTTTTTGGTCTTGGACCCTCATCTCAAGGTTGCATGGGTCCAATTTAATGACTCTCATCCAATAGGATTGCTCTATTTCCTTGGACCCTAGACCTTGGATCCTCATCTAAAGTGATCCTTAAAAAAGTTCTACTTTTCTTATGACATGGACATATATGTTACTTCGAAAAGAGCAGTTATGAACAAAGTCTGGTCTATCAAAATTATTCGTAAAGTAAGGAGAAAAAAACAACCAGAACCCTGAGTTTGGTCATACACAGGGTGAGATTTTAAAAAAACCTGCAAAAAACTCAAGCTTGGGAGCGGAGGGGTTAAACTCAGAAAACCATCAATTTTGGTGGTAAACTGAGCTTCATCCCGTCTCTCCTTTTTTTTCCTGAGGGCCTCCACCGCTGCTATGTATATTTTCACTGCTCCTACCTGTACAACTACTATAATTACTCTTGTGCATTAGAATGCTGAGTTTCAGCATTTCATATACAGATTTACTAAAATTTCCTTATTTTCCGGATACCAATGAAAGAGGGGATAGGGGTTGAAAGGAGGCCCAAAGACAGGATGAAAACAGGGTGACTTTAAGGATTACATATAGTAAAGGACGTCGTGGTCGTTTTTTGTGAAGCTTTCTATCCATTCATCCGTCTCGTCATCCATCCATGGATCACATCACACAGGGAAAAAAACTCTGGGAGAAATAAATAACCTTCCCCGCTCTGCGCATGTGTTGCCATCTATAGGAAAGGCATGCCTGGCCCCAGGGGAGGCACCCCCAAGATTTTGATATCAATATCAGCAACAAACTCAACATATATTTGCCGTCTCCAATCTTTTCCCATGGTCAGCTGTATGTTGCTATCTCACAGGTCACAAGCAGTGCAAACATCAAGATTTTCAGCGGCCAGGGTCCCGATGGATACATGCGGAATGTGGTATATAGAAAGGCTTTGGAAATGTAATTTGTAGTTGTAATTTTGTAATATGTACCATCAAATACACACACACATGTGCATTAGGCACGGGTTCAAATTAGTAACTCATATATTGTACGTAACACAAATTGTGGGCAAAAGTGATACAGCATATTCAGTCCAGGTACTAGCATCCTTAGAAAAACAAATTCATGCACTTTTCATGAATTGATTTAAGACCACAGCTGGTTTCTTTTGATTTTCATAGGCTCCAGGTTTGAGGTTAAGATTGCAGGCCACTCTTTTCATGGTCTCCCATTTGTGAACTGACAGTTACACCCTACTCTAAAAAGACAAAAGTGCATACCTACTTTCATTGGGAAACGTGGCCTGTGTTTTTTTAAACCTAATTTTATTCCTTTAAAGGCATCAGGTATTTTCCATTTTCAGTACCTATTATCATTCTTTGGTCACCAATTTATCGGAAAATATAGGAAAATTTTAAATTCACACCTTTTTTTGGTTAAATTCACACCCTATTAAACCCGATTATGCAGATTAAACTTTAAGAGTATGTTCCTTTATCAGTTCAATTACTTCTTTCAGTACCTATTATCATTCTTTGGTCACCAATTTATCGGAAAATATAGGAAAATTTTAAATTCACACCTTTTTTGGTTAAATTCACACCCTATTAAACCCGATTATGCAGATTAAACTTTAAGAGTATGTTCCTTTATCAGTTCAATTACTTCTGCGGGCAAGTTCTTGAGTTGTGCCCTGATTGGCTCAGCATGAAAGGGTGTGAATTTAACCAAAAAAGGTGTGAATTTTAAATGTCCAAAATATAAATTTATCGTATCCATAAATAATTTATTTGGTGAGCCATAAGTCGGAACGACTCTCAAATTTTGGTGTTTTGATTAATTCTTTTCCTTTTTTTTGGAACAGAGGGAAAGTTTTATTGGTTTTGGTTTTTAGTGTAAATTTGAATATTTATTTATTCTTTGGGAAAAAAAAATGACACCACAAAATGAGGAAAAAAAAAACCGTGCTCTCAATACTCTACATGGTTTCACTGTCTTATTAGGGTAGAACAACCCATGAGCAATCACTTCCGGTAGAGTTCACTTTCCGTTTTTTTGCGGGAGGGCCCATTGTTTATGGTGTCTAGGCTTTCCGTTTTTTTGCAGGAGGGCCCATTGTTTATGGTGTCCAAAGACTAGATGGAGCCCTCTTCTTTGCGCATCAATTGCACTAAAAATTGGCACAAATGAACCGGAGGTCAGAAAGTTACGGTTCCCCACCCCCCTCGCCTCCCCTCCAAAGTAAGGGAGGGTTGTTTTTGCAGAAAATTTTCGACCGAAGAGCTCGTAGCCTATTTTGGATCCTCTCAGAAAATCCTTAAATATTAATCTGTTGTCTTTGGATTCAGAAGATGATTTGGAGAGCTTAAGATGGTGATTTCAAAGCAGTTTAAATCGCTCAATTTGAACCAAAAATGAGAAAGTTATGCACTGATGAAGTAGGAGGGGTCAAAATGAAGAAAAATGGGAAAAAAAAAAGGTTTCATAATTCGAAAAAACGTTAAAGCTCTTTTTTGGCTGCTCCCTTGGCTTTGCAGTTCAAAGATGATTTGTAGAGCTTGAGAATGCGCTCTTGTAACATTTAAATCGCTCAAAATGGAGAAGAATTGAGAAAGATTTGCCAAAGTGATAGGTGATAGGCTAGTGATCGGTGATGGGCCGCTCTACCATAGTCAGCCACTTGTTTAGGTTTTTTCCTTTGGTGGCTCAGTTGGTCATGCACTGGTTCCACTTTTGGTCCTGCCAATCCCACTTGGTGCATGAATACAGTGTCATTTTTACATTGTTTTGGACACATGCCCAAAAAACTCCAAGTTCATGATATGTACTTGTTTGAAGGTTTTTGGGATGTGTTAAAATATATAGAGACTAGTTTGAACCCCGTGCCTAATGCACAGGTGTGTGTGTATTTGACGGTACATATTACAAAATTACAACTACAAACTACATTTTCAAAACCTATATACCACATTTCACATGTATCCATCGCGACCCTGGCCGCTGAAAATCTTGATGTTTGCACTGCTTGTGACCCGTGAGATAGCAACATACAGCTGACCATGGGAAAAGACCAGAGACAACAAATATATGTTAGGTTTGTTGCTGATATTGATATCAAAATCTTGGGGGTGCCCCCCCTGGGGCCGGGCATGCCTTTCATCGACAGCGACACATGCGCAGAGGGCGGGGTTATTTATTTCTGCCAGGGTTTTTTTCCCTGTATGATGCCATCCATGGATGGATGATGGGACGGATGGATGGAAAGCTTCACGAAAAACGACCACGACATGCTTTATTATATGTAATACTTTGGTAAACATTTATCTAAATGTGTAATAACTACTTAAGATCTATCATGTTTTTTTTAATAAGTGCTATATGTGTACTACTCCTTTTGAACTAAAATTAAATGATTATTGAATTGAACATGTTCTAGTGTTTTGTAACTTGGTTGTTGCTAGACATCTCTTTTAAACCTATGCACCCTAGCTCCTCTCTTACTCATGGTTAGACAAGGTGAACCCTAGAGAAAAAAACAAGTGTCCTGAACTAGGCAGCAACTTGGCACCATTTTGAGTAAATTGTCTATTCATATGGTGCCAAACCAAGCTAAAAATTATAATATAATATTGGTAGGTATTGATTATTGTCATTGACAAATGATAAAACTTAAATTTCTTTTTTGGACATGTAATGATTTTTATGCCTTGTTTGCAGAAGTGTCCAAATCTAAATTATTGGTTTTGGGACATGTTCCATTTTGTTTTTTCCATAAGCCATTTCGGCCTTCAACACACATCATGTACAAAAACTTTGTGTAAAAACCACCAAACATGAATCAAGGGTGAGGAACATTGATTATGCTGGGTAGAACCCAATTGTGCAATAGCAAAAAAAAAAAAAAAAAAAAAAAAAACTATCACCATTAACCATGATCCATGATATTGAATATCCTTATAATCAAGCTTCACTAAAACATTGATTAAGAGGAATGTTAAGCTCAGACTTCTCATCCCTTGCAATAAGAATATTCAAAACACCCTTAGGCTCTTTGTATATTGGCCATGGGATTAAATTAATCTCTGGCCAAGGTCCGTAGGGTTGAACCTATCAATTTTTTAATATTTCATATGGCTAGTGGTATTAACCTTTCTTGCTATTCCATACCTATGACAACTTAGTGGATTGGCCTTGAGTGTGGTATATACCAACAATGATGGCAAGTTCCTCAATTTGGAGGTTTTTGTGACCTAGACTTGATGCAACACCCTTTTGATGGAATTGGCAAGATGGATCAGACCATGAAACTCGCCTTTTGCTAGAATTGGACTCAAAAACCAAAACTTTGAATGTAAACTAAAAAAAAGCAAGATTAAAATCCTAAATGAGCACATTGAATTTTTTTTTTGAAAAATCAACAAGTAGGTTGAACTTTTTAAATGGACAATTAATTATAATTTGTTGTAAAACTTGATACTTTCACAATTTGTAGTTTTAACTTATTATAAAACTTTGTACGATTAAAAAAAATTCAGCCTGAGTTTGCAGTGTGACATGGCTTTTGGAATTGAGCCAAAAGGGTTCTTGATTTGAAATAGATTATCAAAACCCAAACAAGAAGTTTAAAGATTTGAAAACACTGAGCTCAAACAAACATCAAAACATTTAAATCCTTAAACCTTTAAGCACTTAAACACGACATTAAGACAAAATTAACCCAAATAACAAGTTTAAAGATTTGAAATACTGGGCTCAAACATACATCAAAACCTTTAAACCCCTAAATGTTCATAAAAAGACTTTTTTATAAGAAAAACACTGAAAAGAGTACCAAATTGGCCTGACCTGACATTTACCAGTTAAACTATCAAAACCAGACAAAACAATACACTGGAAAAGTGGATCCAATTGTCTGCTCTAATGTCTACAGGTTACAGTGTCAAAGCCAAAACAGACAAAATCTTGTGCACTTTTTTCAATGTGATTATGAAAGCTCCAGAAAGTCTTCGCTTGTGTTGTGGGGTACCATTGTCATTTGTGGCAGCTAAAGTTTCTACTGTGGCATTGGGGCTAAAGCTTTGTAGTTGTCTAGCTGCTTAACTTACATGGAAAAAGAGTATCTTGTTGTGTAAGTCTTTGCCCTTTGCCTGGGGTGAGTTGTTTAGGATCTCACGGAGAGGCAAGAGGTGAAATCCTCTATGGCCGATCATTTCTGGAATCAACTTTATAACAAGAACAAAACCATGTGAACCTCATCAAAAGAACGAACCGTTTTCCACACACAGCAGCAACTATGCCTTCTACCTTTGGCTTGAAAAATTCATGCAAGGACGGCAAGGATGCTATGGACCCACATTTCATCTATATCTCAGTACCATAGTACAATGACAAGTTCAACATTTTGATGTGGATTAACTATTTTATTTTAGAGATTCCATGACAAAAAATTATATATATATATATATAATTTATAATTTTTTATTTTTTATTTTTTCCTTCACAATTTTTTTCCTTTCAAACAAACAATTTTTTTGAAATTTTCAGCATTCCTCAAAATACTATATTTTGTGTCCAAACCACTGTTGTGCAGGGGTTTAATTTTGATATTAATTCTCGGTATCATGTTTTTGAAATTTTAAAATTAAAGAAGCACCAGTTCTGGTTTTTGGAAGAATTGCAAAATCAAAGAGTTCATGCTCTTGCAAAACTCAAAGAAATGCCTTAACCCAATGTCATGAAAGATCTGTTGAAGAACCATTGGATTCTGTGCCAGTGGTTTGGTGCCGTTTCTGATAACCTCTCAAATGGTCCAAACTAGTGTTGTGAGAGCATTCAGTTTTCAATGTTAAAATCGAGGGTTCAGAGGGTCAAGTTTTTGTGACCAAGACCCAAAGCTCACCTCTTTTTCTTGGACCCAACACAAGAACCCCCCACATAGGAACTAGCAAAACTTTGGAACTAGTATTTTGCTAGATTTGAAGCCAAGATAGTTTTTTTGAAAAAACACTACTCAAAAAGAGAGACAGGTTTTTTAAATAAGCAACTTGATATATATTTTTTAAATGTTCACAAGTAGAGTCAACTTCAAAATTAAACATTAATTTTTATTAATTGTTGAACTCTATATCTATATAGATCGCAATTTTAATTTGATATCAAACTTATTATCCATACAATATCTAGCACAGGAAACATGTAATGTCTATGTCAAACTGGGCTTGAAGGTTTTTGAATTTGAGAAAATGTGACAAAAATCCGAATTGCAATGTTTTAAAACGAGAAGAACCAAGCTGAAAACCACACTTGAAAAAACCTCCAATTGTCCCATCTTCAAATTGAAGATACATTATTCCACAACCTTCTAATGGAAAGGTAGAATCAACCCAAGTGGATGATCAAGAACCAGAATGACTGGGGTGAGCATTTATTTATATACTATTTTCATATTGTTCACAGCATTCAAATTTGCATCATACAACATTCAAAGTGACAACCAGCTACACACCCTACCAGTTGGTGTATGATTGATAGTTCTATTCCATAGTCAGCACACATCTTTGCAAAAACAACTTAAACCATTCACTTTTGTTGCTCGTTAACACATAAGTAATAACTTTGAACTTGCAGATGAATCCAACCTAGAACAAAATGAACTGCACAACACTGGGTATTACATTTTCTTTTCTTGATTCTCTCTAGCCATGTTTGGACTATGAACACCAACATTTGCATAATAAGCTTGTTTACTTAATACTTCCTCTCAACCATTATTGCACATATCTATTTGCTGGAAAAGTAGCATGGGAACATGATAAGAGATTACCTCCTGGGCAAAAATGATGCTTCCCCATTTTATGTAATACCCTTGCAAAATTTTCAAAAACCAGAATGCTCACTTGTGAAACACAGCCTCACATGGTGGACTCAAAGAAATTGCATTTTGTAATTTCCTGCCATACCAGTGGCCTGCCTTGGTCACTACATCAGGTAATGCCCTGGCAAGGTTGTAAAGCCCTGTTGCCGAGTACTATCACCATACACTTCAATCTCCACTTTAGTTGGTGGAGAAGGTCAGACCTAATAAAAAGGTGTTTTGCTCCAGCAACTTAAAATTGACCTAGAAAATACATCTGCCCAAATTGAACCCATTCTGTAACTTTTTAATTCTGAGCAGCATTCTTTAGATCAAAGGAGCTGGTGAGACCTCAATCTCATTTGTCAAACAGAGTCATTCAAACACACACATTCATCAGGAGTTAAAGAAATAAGCAGCAAGCTTGACTTAGAGGTGCAGACTTTCATTTTCCAAATATGATTCCAACTTTAGGGATTCCATTGAGTCTTCCTAGAAAACAGGAGGTTGAGGTGCGATTGCAAATCATCATCTACCCCTTATGTACACTACATCAATCTCTCTATTCCAAGAATGGAAAGGCCTCCTGAAATGCATTTTGCTAACAGATTCGTATGCATGGCCTTTCATTAGACTTGACCCATTGTCCTCTAAAAGACATTTTGCCTTCCAAGCAAATAATGCAAGCCTTTTAGATCTAATCTTTTCACACTTCTTGTACAGCCTGTCTCAGCTACGGTCATCCAATACCCTAGTGAGCATTTCAATCCCCAGATTGTACAATAGGCTGCTTGAAGTTAATTCTTTGCTTGCCTCTGAAACTCATGTCACTTCCACAAAAGAAGTAGAGGGGCAAGTGATTTACCATTCATGAGTTGGGACAGTTTTTGGTTACCACTGGTGCCATTCTTTCCTATGAAGACTTCTCTGCATCAGTTTACTCCATCCCTGGGATTCGCAGTCTGAGATAGTTGGGCTTACAGAGTTTTTACTCCACATCCAGCAATGACAAGAGCAAGCGGCGGCCAGGAGGTGGTGGTGATGCGCTTGTGCTCTTGTTCTTGGAGTGAACCACCTGCACACAAAACAGCACCCATGAGCTGAATATCTTTCTAATGCAACACCTAAGCTCCGAACATAGAACCCAGTCCTGGCAGGGAAAGATCTGTGGATATCTGGTTCATTTAGAGATCCTAAGACTTGATTAATCACTGGGACATCTGTTTGCTGGAAGTGGTCTCTGCAGGAATAAGTTTCATATGCAGCATTCACTGCCAGTCATTCTTTAAATTTTCAGTTGTAGTTGTCCCAAAATTCAACAATGAGAGCATGTAGAGGATTACCTTGACAACTATAACAGCAATTACACCAGCAACAACCAGAAACAAAAGGAATATAATGCATCGATCTGTTGCCAGCTGCACATTTGCCAAGGTCAAAATGCATCAGTACATCATATACACACCATAGTGAGATTCTTGTGAGGGGACAAGCTTTAGTCAGCTGTATTTTGTTGCTGCCTCCTTTAGATTGCAGAGTACAGAAATCTTTTGCCTTATGAAATAACAGCCTTAGGCCAACTCATTATGTCTCACCCTCCTTAGCCACTATGCAATGAATATGAGAACTGCCTGCTTTTATACCAATGCCTTTCCAGGTAGATTGTTGGGCATGTATGCCTCATTGCTCCTCATAGGCTTGAAACTGACCTCAACTGCATTCCACTATTATGATCTAAAAAGGGAAATACACCAAGGTTATAGAATCAGCTGTAATGATAACATACCTGTCTACCAATCTCTTTGACCAATTGTGAAGCTTTTTTGATTGAAAACTGGATGGTATCCAGCTCATTTGTGATGCGGCCCAGTTGATCTGTCTGCAATGCAAGCCAGGACAACCATGGACATTTCATAAAGAGAAGAATACACCAGATCAGAACACCACAGACTCTACAACTCTTGAGGAGAGGCAAAAATACTGTAGGGTAGTTGGTTGAATGTCAATCAACAAAAGGTTTGATGGATCTCGCACCTGCCCTTTTAGAGTGGAAGCTGTCTCTGCACCAATATTGATGGTATCTTCCACAACCTGGTAAAATACACATCAGTGAAAATGTTTTCTGTGACAAGCACTACACTCTTTGAAAGTCTGAAGGATTTTTAATGCAAAACCTAGGAAGAATTCAACTGCAAAATTGATATTCAGATCAGCATATTGACCTCCCTAACAAGAAAACTTGAGCTAGTGCAAATGTGCTGAGGGGTTCACATACTTTTTTTGATCTCTCAATAGTTTGATCAGTTTCATCCATCTGCTTTCTCCCTGTTTGTACAAGCTCTTGATTTGACATAGCTGCCACATTCCAAGTAATTATAAGAAACAAAAGATGTGCAGTCCAGTCTGCAATCTTGCACCAACTAAACAGTTCTCTCTCAATTCTGCTTTCAAGAAGTGGACAAAAGCCTTCTTGTTCCATTACTACAAGCCATGAAGCAAGATTTCTGCCAGTCCTTCACACTCATGATACATGAAGACAAGAGGTTCCTTTGGGTTCCAACCTGGTGATAGAACTAACTTAGTTTGAATTGATGAGTCACTAATTTGCATCAATCCAAAAAGGGCCTGTTATCACTTATCACCAGGGAAGGTGCAGTGTAGGGCTCACTTGAAGCCATGCGAACATTGTCATTCTGGGCAGGCCCTCCAAATGAACCCCCATCAAGCAACTCTTGTTTGTTGCCCAGTGAACTAGTGTATGTCTTCCTAAGAGCAACGTAGGAGTTCAGCTCCTTGATCTGTGGTTGACAAATCCTGGAATAAGTACATGAAGAAGCCATTGCACCTACACTTCTCTCCTTCAGCTAATTATGAGGCTGCTTACATGGATACCCACCTTGAAATACAAGGAAGTATGACAACTGTGACAGACATAACTCACAAATACATCAACTATCCTGTCACTGAAATTAAATGTATCAGAAACACCAAAATGAACATGTGTGGTCATCATAGTCAGGGTAAGAATCACTTACAAGTGCTTGTTTTTTCTCATTTAGCAGCTTATTGGTCTCTGGAGTCTTCCTTGGTTCTTCCTCCTTCATCTCCCTATCAAAGTCTTTGATAAGCCTGCACCTCTTATTCCAACTTCTGCCTATTAGTACAGCCATATTCTACAAGCCTTAATTCAAGTGCCAGCAATGGCCAACAGGATGCACAAGCAAATGCACATGAGTCATGCACAGATTGGCTACAATGTACATTGCACAATCTAAAAAATAGGGCTTCTGTGCAAGGGGGCCTTCAACACAGTAGAGACCCCTTCCAAATGTAGACAACTTCCTTGCCTTTCATCAAGGGGAAGTGAGACAAGACACAGTCCACAATCAGAATTTCCATATATTCACAAAACTTGGAGAATAAGGAGTTTCTATCTCAAGATGTCAAAAATGTATTGCACTGTCCTCACTTTCCTCAAGACATCTGTTGCACAAGCTCCCCCCTTGACATGGTACAAGGACACACGGTTGTTCTGATGTCAGTGCTGCATTTCGTTCCATTGTCAGTAAATAAGAAATATGAGGAATTGATGTGGCCTGCATACCGCTTGGCATCCCGCATCTTGGCAGTCAACTCCTCCAGTTGCTTGCTCTGCTTGCTGACATCCTTGGTCTTGTCCAGCTTTTGAAACCCCGTCCTGCACAGCTCAAATCTCTTACACATTGTTACCATCCATATGTAAGGTCAGCCTCTACAAACACTTGAGACATCCAAGACGGAATAACAAGAGAAATTAATGTCTCTTGTCCCCTACTTATCTAGAATATGACCTACTTGCGACGACAGCTACTGCCAAGTTTGGACAGAAACAAGATAGCAAGAACGCATCTCCCTGAAAAAAAGACCTACATTTCATTATTTCTTACACAAGATAGAAAATGCCTCCGTCTACATTGAAAGACTTGGCTCGACGGACCGCATCAAAGACAGACAGACAGACAGACAGAAAGAGGCAGAATGACGACGTACGAGAGGCTCTTGAAGATGTTTTGGACTTCTGTCTCAATGCCGGTCAGCTGCGCCGGAAGTTCGGATGCCATCGCCACCCGCACACAAAAACGAAGAAATGTCGCCTCAACACCCTGTTCGTCAAAGCTCCGCTCCACGCCACTCTCGCTCCTCTGAAACCTGCCTGAAGTCTCTCCGCTACAAGCGCGACAAAATGCAGCCTCGACTTCCGTGCAAAAGAAAGAAAAGAAAAAACAAGAGAACACACACAAACAATCGATCTACAAAGTCGACGACGACGGAGACGCAAAAAACAGGGAGCAAAACAGAATGCGCAATCCAAAGAAAGAGGGAAAAAAACACAAAAAAGACGAAGACAACAAACGATCAAACAACAAAACTCTGCAAAAACTTCCACAACAAAACTCTCAACTTCTTGAGTTCGCAAAAGGAAATGATGCGGAGAGTGCTGTGAAGGTCACTAGAATTTGCAATGAAGCGGGCAGAGATATTATTGCAAAGCAAGAAGAAGTTCGACCTCGTCTCCTTCGTCTTCTTCGTCGTTGTCTTCTTCAACCTCTCCTTGGTCTTCTTCTTCTTCTTCTTCTTCTTTCCTTTAGTGTTCGTTTGAAACAAAAAAATAAGGGAAAGAAAAATACGGCTCAAAAAAGTAGTTGCAGACATCAACAACATACGTATTTTCTAGGGGTATGTATTTCTTTTCTTTTCGTATTTCTTCTACATTCACCAAACCAGCACCTTCTAATTGCACTTCGACATTCAGCTTCTTGAGTGAGGCCTCTGGAGGAGTTACGCTAAGGAAGGAGTCCCAGTGTATTTTTCTTTTAAGGAATTTTTGTTTGGCTAAATCATCCGTAGGGATGATTGCCAATTGTGAACAAAAATTCCTTTTAAAGAGAATACACTGGGACTCCTTCGTTAGGAGGATTTAGCCGAATCTGGCTATAAGCCAGATATAGAATAAAATTCTTTTGCCAGTAAAACCAACATTGCTTTTGGTGATTGAAAACCTCCAAAATCACTTCAATTGTTAATTTTAAATATTTAATAACTTACCTAAATGACCTGCTTATCATCCAAGTAGGTTATCAATTCTAAAAACATTTTTTATGATAGAAAATAGAAAAAAAAAGAGAAAAAGATTATAAGTTTTAAAATTGTAAAAAATAATATAACCGATATATAACCGGTTGGTTGCTCACCAATTATTTGAGAACTGATGATCCTTGTGCAAAACCGACAATTTATTTTCCCCGAAATTATTAATTGGGTAATTTGATAAGTGAGGGTATTATTTTGACATTGATATTTGACAAACGATGATTTATTTCTTTACTTATTTATTTATTTATTGTTATAACCTACCTCATCGGTTACTGCCAAAAAGCAATACCCAGCCAAATATGATGAACCTAAAGCTATTCATGTGTTAATAGGAGAGGGCTAAGTATTGTTAGGGCCGATCCTTAAGAGTGAAAGGGATCCTATGCCTACTAGTGTAACAACCTACTAGCGGCTACAGAAAGCACTCTAGGAAATAACTTAATAATTTGATTTTGAATTTTCAAAACCTCATAACCTACCTTAATGACTGGGTAGATAAACAGTAAACATTTTTATGATAGAAAACAAAAGAAAGAAATTATAACATTATTATTATTATTATTATTATTATTATGTTAAATCTATAATTGATGTATAATCAGCAAGTTAACTAGTGATTATCAATTGGGTATTTGAAAACATATTATAAAACATATTATTGGTTATGCATAATTGATAGTTATTATTCAAAAAAAAATCCAAGGGACACTAATAAATTTTTCTTAAAAACATAAGTGAATAAAATTATAGGGTGTGATATATTGATTGTTGGGTAAAAATTATAAATTAATTAATTTTAAAAAGGCACATTTTATTCAAATAAATAATTTAATTATAATATAATATATGTAATAATCTGAAATAATAAATTAAAATTAATATAGGATGGTTTTAATGTATATATATTTATTTAAAAATAACATGATAATAATAGAATAATAAACAATAGATTGAACAATTATCTAATATCCCCTAAAAATAGTCATTTGATGCAGGTAAATCTCAAACATTACACTAAATGTCCCTCCAGAAAAAAAAATTTGATAACCTAATAAGGACCCAAATTCTTTTCAATAAAAATAACTTACCTGATGGGTATGAAAAAATTCAGTAACCAAAAACACCAGCAAGGACCCTCGAGTCCTATACCTAGTGATCTTTAGATTCATCATACAACCCTGGCCTTATGCTAGGCTCCTTATTTTAGAAACCACCCCACCTTTGGGGCTTTATCCCACACAAAATAATATTTTTTAAACAACCGTTGGGTCAAAATGCCTGGTACTGACCAGAAGTGAGGTCGAGCCAAGGGACGCTAAATTACTTTTGGAACTCCCCCCCCCCCACCACCACCAAAGGGCGCTATTAAGTGTGAAAAGTGGTATGATTTTTTTTGTTAAAAAATTTCTTGTGATACTCAACAAGTATCTGGTGGATACACTTAGGTACCAGAAAATTAAAATTAAATTAAAATTAAATGACTTAAGGCATTTGGAAAACAGAAGGTCCAAAATGGCTTCCAGCCTTCCTTTTTCCAAAATGTCCCATAGGGATATTTTTAAAAATTCATCTTGTAAATAAACTTGAATGGAAGCGTCCAAAATGGATGAAAAATGCAGAGGCTTGAAAATGGTAACAGGAATATCAAATTTTCATCTTGTCTCTAACTAAATGAAAGCGTCCATAAATCGATGAAAATGAAGAGGCTTGAAAATGGTAACAGGAATTTCAAAATCTTCATCTTGTCTCTAACTAAATGAAAGCGTCCATAAATGGATGAAAATACAGAGGCGTATTGGCAGAGAAGAGAGCTGGGTTGGGGGGACTGGACTGTTGCTTCTTAACGGCTCTCCTACTGTTGCTCCTGCTGCTTGCTGTTATCCATTTTGTAATGGGCGGCTGCTGCTGCTGCTGCGTTGTTGATTTGCAACGGCTCCTTTATCTCAGTAGGAGCTGCTTCTTTCATAGGTCCGATAAGTACTTGATCTCATCAGCACCTCAGCGCTCTTGAATGCCATTCTTAAAGGAGAATGCTGTTTTCAGCGTTAAATAAGTAAATGAATTGCAAGGGTCTCTCTTTCTTTTTCTTCAGCAATCGTTAGAAAGATGCGATTAGAAAAGAGGCAATGCAATCATCGATGATGCGCGCATCATGCGTGGACGACTGTGCATACAGTCTAATTTTTTTGGACAAAAAAAACACTTTCCTGTTGTTCGGGTAGAATCAGTATTTGATTTTAGGAATTTTTGTCTGTAGACAAATTGGCAATCAACCTGGGGAAGATTTTAGCCAAATCTGGCTATAAATCAGAAATGAAGTAAAAATATTTAATAATCTTTTATGTTTCTGGCTACACAATGAAATATATATGTGTGTGTGTGTGTGTGTGTGTGTGTACAAATTTGGCGAATTTTCTTTTCTCACTTTTGGTGACTGAAAAACCTCCAAAATCACTTCTTTTGCAAAATTTCAATTTCGCCTGATATATGTGAATATGGATTTTGTACTTTAGTTCTGATCACCGTGCATTTTACACTTGAGCAACTATTTTTGCATCCCACTTCAAATAAAAATATGTTTGGTGAAGGGAGTAGGTTTAGGGTTTAGTAGCTCCTTGCATTTCTAGAAAAACCCTAGAATGATAAATTCTTTTGAAAAATCCACTGGGTTGGGGTCGGACCTATGTGGGTCAAAAATCTTCTTTAGAATTTACTTTTGGATGTGTGTGCTTCTGGGTCAGAGACTGAGCTGCTGCATTTAATTTGATGCTCCAGAGCTGTTCATTGTCAGCAGCCATGTCAGTAGTAAGCAATAGTACGTGTACTGCACGAACAAGTATCAGTTGGTTGATCTGACCCAATCTTTTGATGCATTGGGCAATGGTGATAGTAGAGGAGGACGACGACGACGACGAGCAAATAATATGTGTGTAAATCTCCTAAGGCATTATTAGGAATAATCTGATTAGAAATAATCTTGGAGGAGCAGTAAATATTTTTGCAAATAGTTTGATGCATTTGGAAAGATCTTTAGATGAGCAATATCGTGAGCAAATCAATTCATGTGAATAGGAAATATATCTTAGAGGAAGGAATATGATCAATGAGATTGATGATGCATTGGAAAGATCTTTGTTGGGTTCTAGCCTAATAGGGTTTAGGGTTTAATATCACTGTTGAATGTCAAGGGCCCTCAAGGCAGGTTGCCCATGCTGCAGTGTCTTTCTATAACCCCTTGTTAATTTTCGAATGAAGAATTTGCCTTCTTAATCTGGACTTCTTGTTGATATCACTAAATACCTGACAAAAATATTACTATGCTATATTGGGTCCCCAAAAAATACAGGAAGTTCAGAGTTATGCATCACAATCACCACTACTAATCCTGGAAAAACTAGGGTTAGGGCTGGGAGCTGCTCCTGACACTGCCACACAATTTGTTTTTCAGTTTGTCATGAGTTTTGCGTTGCTCAGGGCTTGCCTCATGTATGTATTAAGAGCAAAAAAGATATCGGCTCCAACAAGTGGTAGTAGTATAGAGCTGTTGAGATTAAGCTCCAAGCGATGTTTCACCCTAGGGTTTTGTAATTTAGTTGTTCTTCAAAGCTTCCGTGAGGATTGATCCACCAAAATCTTGGAGATGAGACTCCAGTGTACCACGTAAACCAAGGAGCTAACATGCCGAGTTGTATCCTTTGCTGCAGTTTTAGAGGAGATGTGTTTCTTCGTGTCATGACAGTATGAGCGGTCGTGGATTTAGGGTTTAGGGGTTAGGGTTCTTGTGTAAGTAAGCATTTTGGCTTGACAGTGATGGCCAAGAAGAAGGGGGGCAACAAGAAGAAGCAGCAGCAACAGCAGGGGCTCCTTGCTCCTCTCACCAGTACCAGTGCCAGCAACAGGCCTGTGTGGCAAGGAGATTACACACCTGAGTCGTTGAGGCAGCAACAGCAAGGGGCGGCTCGAGGAGGAGGAAGTGGACAGCAGCACCAAGCTGCAAGCAGCAATCCAACAGCATGGATGAGAGCAGAGCATTTGATGAGGCTTGCATCTTGGGCTAGCACTGAAGTGCCCCCACTTGGAGCTCTTTTGGGAATGCGAGTGGCTTCCATGTGCCAGTCGGCAGCTTTTCTGCCTCCAGATATCAGCCCCAACGTCACATGCCAGTGGTATTGATTCCTATCCTCTGTATCATCTAGATTTGCAGGTTTCCCATTGAAGCATCCATTGGGCAACCTGGACTCAATTTGTTACAAATGGATAAATTTCTCAGGCTTGAGAAATGGGTTTCTAACTCTTATCTTTCAATATGTATGAATGGACTTGATCAATGCTCTCAACACAAATCAAACAGACTAAACCATCATATAGACATATCTGAAGTAAGCATTGAAATCACTCAACAGTATACTAGAGACAGCAAGCAGCAGAACAGGGATACCAGTCTAATGTCCTAATGCTGGCCTCAGGGGTAACTAAAACAGAAGGGAGGAAACCTATGAGAAACCTGTTCTGGCTTTTTTGTGATTGGTGTATGGAAGCCTACAATAGTCAAGGTGCCTTCACATTGGTCTTTTTGTTTTGCTGCAGGTGTGAATCTGTATTGAAGCCAGGGATGAATTGCTCCATTCGGGTCACAAGACCAAAGAAGAAGCGCAAGGCAGGCAAGTATAGGTCGGTTAACAATATTACATACATTTGCCACTTTTGTAAGAAGGGGAGTGCAACCCCAGGGACCCCAAAAGAGCATGTGAAGACAAAGAGAGCACAAGCATTTGCAAGAGCACGCCTTACTGCTCTTGGAAGTTCTCAAACAAATGTAGTCACTGATGCAACCAAGAATTCTGTGTCATTGAATCGAGAGAGGGAGATAGAGACAAACAAAGCAGGTTCAAGCACCCCAGTACAAAATTTGCCAAAAGCCCCGGAGGCATTGCTTTTGAGCAGCAGCAGTACCAAAAAGAGGAAGCGCAAAGGCTGGGCAACATTGAAGGATTTGACTTTGTCTTCCTGAAACAAGCAACCAAATAGGTGGACCACATCTGTTTGAGAGGAGTCTTGTCTTGAATTCAGCTGGAAATGCAGAGAGCTCTGCACAGGGGGCACAGAGATTCAGCACCAAGCTTTCTCAGTTGGAATTGGTCAATAATGCTCCATGCCCAATTCCTTGAGACATCCACTTCAGGTATGAATATGCTTTCTGGTGGGTGTTGACCTTCATCTATTTTACCAGTTTTCATAGTTAAGGCATATTGTTTCTCTATAAATTATATGACTTTCTTATGGATCTTTGGGAATCTGTCAGGACTTTTTGAGCAATAGTTTTTACCAGAAAAGAGCAGGACCCAGATAGTGATCACAGACATTGGGACATACAGAAGATCCCATGCAAGGTAAATCAGTGAATGAAAATATTCTTGCCAATCTGCTGTTCACACTGCTCAAGGTTTCCAGTAAACAGCTTAGAAGGAACACTTTGTGGGATATGGTTGTAACCCAATTAGCATACTAATTTTCTAGTCACCTGCCCACTGCTTACCTCGATCAATGGAAACTGCAAAGTACTGACTTCGGTGTGGTGGTATCTGATTAACCATGGCCAGCAAGACCCAACTAAGTGGGTATGAAATTCAGTGTGGGTGAGAGATATTGTCGCTTGGGTGGGTGTATCTGTGTTTTACACTTGAGTATGAATCCATATGGGTGTTGACAAATTCTGATATGTAATAAGTTGTTTTGTAGGATACTATAAGACCTGATCCATTGATTCATTTTCTGCTTCATGTTAATGTAACATTGAGGTTTGCTTGATACAAAGGAGGTTATTACATCCATAGACCAATGCAAGTGTAACTGATGCGAAGGGCATGTAAGAAATTGAATTGAGTACTAAGAATTCATGAAATGCACAATAACAGCTTGTTTCAAATTACTAATTGAACATGTTATGTTCTTAAACTTTGCAATGATGTAATTTTGAATGTATGGTGCAAAGTCTTGTTCTCTTGTGTGAAAGAAACAAGGTTTTGTTGTAGAGGTTATTAGATTTCAAATGAGAACTATCAAGTTCCATGGAGTGTTGTGCAATGTATTTCTGAAATCATTGCTATCACTACTATGTATTGCATTCAGGGTTTTTACTTGGCTATAGGTCAGAGAGGAAAGTAGAATTTTTTTGGAACCCTGCTATATTTTGGCAACATGTTTCAACCTACTTTCAAAATCTGGTGATTTTTTACTTGTCCTTGCAATCTGGTGACTTTTGGCCATATTTTCTAAAGAAGATTTTCTATGAGTTGCACTGGGTGTTTTTTGTCTGCAAAATGCTGAATTTGCATTCCAAAGGTTCATCTTTTGGCCTTTCTTTGGTCTTCCCCTTTTGTCTCCCTTGCTATGGTTCTGGCCATTGTTCTTTTATTGGATTTTTGCGACATTCACATTTCCACCCTTTGAACAAAAAACAAATCAACGACGCACATCCAAAAAATATTGCCATTGAAGAAAATTGATGTTAAATCACAAGTACACAAACAAAACCATTCTTCATTTGTAGCTAAACAAAGAGGAGCTTTATCATAAATTACATTTTTTGTTAATTTAATTTAAAGTGATAAGACGAAAAAAAATTTACCATTAGTACTTGCACATTAGTTTGATGTTGCAATTGTTTGGCTTTGATTCAAAAGCAACGCATTCATAATGAAAAAACATGAAAAAAATTTAGTGCCATCTTAGAAATCGCAAAAACAAATATATTTCATTACAACCAACTAAACAAGTTGATTATACTTTACAATGGATGAGACACCACCTTTGTCATATCACATACTAAGTTTTCCTTCAAAGAAAATTCATGAAGCATACATCTACTCTGCAAATCAAAATGCAGTTTCTGCAGAATGACAAGATACTTTGTGTGACTCAACCTGGGGAGACATGAAGCTAAGATTGTGCAGAGTGACGATGTTGGGTTGAGTGAATGGTTGCTTCAATAATTGTGTCTACTCATGCCAATGTATTAAGTCAATGTTTGCTTGACTAAAATTTGTGAAACTGGATTGAAAATATTTCTCACTGCGTGAACTGTAATACTACTTTTAGGAAGCTGTTTGACTGCTTTAAGGTGGAAGACATTACATTAGCTATGAATCTTTATTTCAGGCAATACAAAAGTACTGCCTGCTCTAAGTAACATCATCAGCATCATCATCATCATCATCAGCAGAACACATCAGAATAACACTCGCTAAAAATCTATATATAACTGTGAAGGAAGTTTGTATGGTGAAGATCTATGACAATCCAGCTGTTTGTTTACAGGACACAGAGGGAAGTTCCTCCCCATCTTTCCAAGTTTTGCTCTTCAGGAGTCATCAAAAATGGTCAACTCCCCCTGGTGGAGTTTATGGCAAGAACTTTGGTCTCATTAGCTTTAGCCTCTCACCTGATCTAGAAGTGTGGGCTGAATGATGATGATGGGTGAAGAAAGTCTACCACCCACCACAATCTTCAACTTGTATATAGACTCTGTGTGCCTGAAATGTGCTATAAACGAGCAGGAAAAGGAGAGCAGCAACTAGTTCTAACATGGTCTCTAAGTCTTTAGCTCTCTTTCACAAAAGTTTGTCTACCTTTTGAGTTTTGTCTCTCATACTTTGATCTCCATTGTGGGCTCTGTGTGTGTGTGTGTGTGCGCGAAGGTTTGAGGATGAAGACAGGGAAGTTGGTAGTCATAGTTCTGTTGCTCAGCAGTTGCTTACTGGCCAGTGGCAATGTGGACATCTTCAACAATTCTGGGTCAACAGTGAAAGTGTCTGTGAAGGAAAGTGCTGGCATTCGCAAGCAGACTGTGAGCATGAAAGGAGGCTCTGAGCACAATTTCACTGTGGGTGCTGGCAAAGTGGGTGCCTTCAAATTTGTGCACATCTCAACTCTGACAGTGGCCACTTTGGTGTATGTACACACTGGAATTGCAAATGCTGATCTTGCAGATGGACAACACATCATGCTTGCTGAACAGTTTGGGGGACCTGGAGTCGTTGGGTATGACTTCAACACAGCTACTGGGCAACGCAACCAGATCTTTGGTCCAATATAAACAAGCAAGCACTGCAGTTGACCACCAGCTGGTGTTAGACACAGGCCAGCAACAAATGTAGAATTTGTTTTCTTTTTGCTCATCACAATGCCCATCAGAATGCAAATGGTGCCCATCACAATGTTGGCTGTATTAATCTAGCTTCCCTTATTCATCTCCTTATTAGAGTTCAAGAGTTGAATCCTTGGGAAACAAGCAATAATATCACTCAGAGGCATTTGCCAATTTTGTACCTTGGAAGAAATTGCTTCCATGTCATGTATTGTTTGGTGATAAACTCTTTGGGGAGCCAGTTCAGTCATCATTAACACTGAAGACTTCATGACCAGTTGCAGATGTTGTAAGCACTACCAAACAGGATAAGGAAAAGTTTGTGGAAGCACGATCTTTAATCTGCATATCTTGTGGCTAATTTCTCTGGTGGATGATGCTAGAGTGGTTACACAAAATTGAAACAAAAAACCCTATTCAACAGTGCTATAAGAAGCATCCAATGAACACATTGTGTACGGTGCTCTGTCTGGAAGACTTTCTATCACACTTACACTGTGATTTTAGAGGATTTTCTCATGTCAGCAATTCATCATTTTCTTATTAAAGAGAATAAAATACATCATCTTGACACAGTCAATATCTCAGAGCTGCAAAGTGAACATCCTTGTGGTTGCATGCCATCCCACACTTTTGTGGATTTGCTATGCACCCAAATTAGGAACCAGAACAGAAACTGAATTTGAATCAGAACAAGGTCTCAAGGGGTTTGTGATACTTGAC
The DNA here is from genome assembly GCA_963920785.1 of Sphagnum contortum. Taxonomy (NCBI): domain Eukaryota; kingdom Viridiplantae; phylum Streptophyta; class Sphagnopsida; order Sphagnales; family Sphagnaceae; genus Sphagnum; species Sphagnum contortum. Next base: position 15,093,328 of record OY987290.1, on the reverse strand, counting down.
TAAAATGAGCCCTCATTATTATATGATGTCGTGCAATGGTGCCATTGTTGAGTCTGCTGCTTGTCATTGCACCTGCCTTTTGGAGGCTAAATTTGACTCTCAATGTGCCGATTTGCTTCATCCCTCATAAGAATTGCAGTTACTTATTGCTTGGAGGCCTGATTTGCATTACTTTTTACTACCAGGGAACGGAAGAAACAAGATCAAACCAACAAACGACATATTGCACAGTTTGGAATCTGAATCCTTGTTCAGCCCATGATTATCATCTTAAACCTGCAAACAACTATTGTTGATGGTAGCAGATATGATTGTATCTTTGTGAAGTCATATGCCTAGCAACTTTTCCTCATGATAAATCAAAAGCTTGTTTGCTCATTATGATTATTACACGATGCAAGACAATTGATATCTGGGGGTTTGCATAGAGCATGCAAGTTGTGTACTTGTCAGTGAACTGTGTTAACCCCTCAAAGTCAGAGAGCGAGAAAATTTACACTGAAAATGTGAGGGCTGCTGTGACATTTGAGGGTTAGGCAGGAAACAAAAAGATTACCTGATGTAGCACTTGCCCAACCTAGTAAATGGACCAACAATGACGGCACACCTGCAATTGTGACCAAGTGGCTCACTGGATTTGTCATGTTCATGAAGATGCTTATGTATGTCATGTCGTGTTCACGAAGTGCAGCCATTATACCTAGCATGAACAACATGTTGTATTGTTCATAATAGCTAAACCATCAGTCTATTGTTTTTCTAAGTTGATCTCCTCTCACCCATTGGGACTCTTCTAAAGTAGATGCCTTCCAACAAGTGAGTACTGCTTTCCAATGCAGCTGCTTTATACATTGCAACAAATATGCTATCCATCTTTTCTTGGCAGTTGTATCTCTACATCCTTCTTCTAGTCATGTTACAAGCCTAGTTCACATTTGCTTGATCTGGACTGTGTGAACTGGCATGCAATTACTTGCAGGTAAAGACATGAGGTCCGCCACTTGAATCATGTGCATACCCATTCAAAGTTCATGGCATTGCACATGGTTAATATCCTATCATCACACACAATTTGGCTAAATTCTCTTCCCTATAGTTGCCACTGTTTACACTACTTGTTGTTTTTCACACTTGTTGTAATGCTAGTGGTGCAAAAGCATGCCTTGACAAGAAGTTAGCAATAGCATATCAGTGGAGGAAGCATTGGATAACTAGGTTCTCATCTACATGTCTGATGAAGCACACACATGTGTTCATAAACCTTATCAGGTAGAGTATATCTTGTGAACCTAATGAGATTAGGATTGAATTTCTCCACCTGATCCCACCCACTCAGAAACCATTGTATTGATTGAAGTGTCACCATATAATTTCGTGCATTCAAAAACCAGTGCTAGAATCTGATATTGTGGGCACATACAAGTTAAGCAAAGCATTGCTACACAGAAATTTCAGGCCTTGTACATATGCAGATTATAGATCATGCTTCGACAAATTTTTCCTTGTCCTGTTCAGTTGTGCTTACAGCATTTGCAACTGCTTATCCTGCAGCTGTTGTTTTCATGAATCTCCCTTGTGGAGCCTGGTATCAATTTTCAAAGTTCATGATCATGATGCAAACAACTCCACAAATGTTTTGCAAGCTGTTGGTACTGTGTAGCCAACCTCTGGTGGCTCATGGTTTGGGGCAAGCTTACTGAGGGCAAGCTTACAAATGTGTCATATGGAGTAGCATTTGTGCTACCTAACTTAGATGAGGAAGAAAAGCCTAGTCCAAGGTATAATGCATGTATAAGGAGTTTACACAAGGAGTGAAAAAGGCTTTATGCTCTTTTGCAAAGGCATTTGGAAGGGGATGGATCTGGATTGTGCAGGGAAGAAATGGGTTTCATAGAGTCTGAGATCTATGATTGCTCATTTGCAACGGGATGGATCCAGAGGGGTATGGAAGAAGTTGGGTGGTTTTGTAGAGTTGATCTGAGATCCATCTAGAAATTGAAAGGCAGATCTCATGAGTTGCTGCTGATGTAGACCTCAATCTGCACTCATGCTTAATGCATGCTTTGCTTGGGAAACAGGGTTGTTTACATGTGTGAACTTGCTTCTCTGGTAAGTACTTCTTCTATACCACAAAATTGGTCCTGAAATCTTCATTGTTTGTAACAGGAAATGATAACTAAACTAGCTCCCCAAAGGGTTTAGAATCACAAAACAATTCCTGATATTGAAGCAATTTCTTCCAAGGTACAAAATTGGCAAATGCCCCTGAGTGAGATTATTGCTTGTTTCCCAAGGATTCAACTCTTGAACTCTGCTAAGGAGATGAATAAGGGAAGCTAGATTAACACAGCCAAGATTGTGATGGGCACCATTTGCATTCTGATGGTCATTGTGATGAAAAAAAGAAAACATTTACATTTGTTGCTGGCCTGTGTCTAGCACCAGGCAAAGGTCCACTGGAATGCTTGCTTGTTTATGTTGGACCAAAGATCTGGTTGAAGTGTTGCCTGATAACTGTGCGGAAGTCATACTCAACAACTCCGGGTCCCCCCATCTGATCAGCAAGCATGACTTGTTGTCCATCCGCAAGATTATCTTTTGCAATTCCAGTGTGTACATACAACAAAGTGGCCACTGTCAGAGTTGAGATGTGCACAAATTTGAAGGCACCCACTTTGCCAGCACCCACAGTGAAATTGTGATCAGAAGCTCCATTCATACTCACAGTCTGCTTGGGAATGCCAGCACTTTCCTTCACAGACACATTCACTATTGACCCAGAATTGTTGTTGATGTACACATTGCCACTGGCCAGTAAGCAACTGCTGAGCAATAGAACTATGACTGCCAACTTCCCTGTCTTCATCCTCAAACCTTGGCACTTGCATGCGCACACACAGCACACAATCAAGATCAAAGTATGAGAGACAAAACTCAAATGGTAGACAAACTTTTGTCAAAGAGAGCAACTTAGAGAACATGCTAGAACTGGTTTACGCTCTTCCTTTTCCTGCTCTTGTTTAGCACATTTCAGGCATATAGAGTGATTGTGTTGGGTGCTAAACTTTCTTCACCCATCATCATCATCCAATTCACATTTCTAGATCATGTGAGAGGCTAGAGCTGAGGAGGCCAAAGTTCTTGCCATAAAATCCACGAGGGGGAGTTGACAATTTTTAGTGGAGGTAGGCCTGAGGGCTCAAAATGCAATCTAAATTTTCAGAGCGCCACACGGCATCATTTTTTACTTTCTAAAAAACACCAATTCAAACAGAGTATAAACAATTAGTGACCTTGTTGTCGGGTAGTTTAACTCTTTTTTCTCTATCTTGCACGTTTGTGGAACTAATTCCAGGCTTGCCTTCTATTGTGTCATAGATATCACATGAGCTATAAACTCTTGTAGAAGAATTTTGTTAGTGGAGGTAGTTCAAGATGGATTGATGCAAGGTACAATCTAAATGGGGATTCCTTTAAGGTGGCATAGATGCTCGAAATTGCAAAAGAAAAAGGATGAGACAGATCTTAAGCATGAGTCATGTGCAAGTCTAGAATGTAGCAAGTTTCCAACCCATCAAAGTAAGATGGGTGGAAGCTTGTGGTGTTGTCAATTTCTAACAATGTGGGTGAGTACATGGATGTCCTTTGTGAATTGAAGAATGATTTTCCTTTTCTCCACTTTGAGATGGCCTTCTGAACGTTATAAAGTTTAAATATGGCATATGATGCACAGACTAGCAGTGAAAAAGGCACTCGCCCTCTGTTGCAACCAAAAAAACGGAGCAGAAATCTCTTGCCTCTCCACACCAAATACTTGGAAAGTTTCCATCCTTTCTAACTGCAGAAGCAATATCCAGATAATTGACAATGCAAACATTTTAGAAGTAATCAGAATGCCCAAATATGAGAGTATGATTTGCAACCAAACTAGGTGCAAATATAAGTTAGATTATGATCTAATAGACTCTAATAGATCATTATCTGCACATTTGTCATGTCCCACAGATGTTCTGAGCAGAGACAATATGGTAAATAGCTAATTTGAGATAGGTTTCAGCAATTATGCCTTCAGCTTTACACTCATTTTTGTACTCCATATCTACCATGTGATTCAGCCTCAAATGAAATCCAAAAACCCACATACATATGCACATAAGTTCATCACCTAGCAGTCTTGAGTTTGTTGAACCTCTAGCACATAGGAATGCTGAATCACATGTGGGTTTCCTTTTGCTTATATTTTGTGTTTTCAGGGACTTGTTTCAGGTTCATTGTCTTGGGCTTTGAGCACCTGTTGAAAGTTTATCATATAAGTAGTCCCAAAGAGCACTGCCCGGAAGAGCAGGTAAAGCAAAGAAGACACTTCTCAGAGTTTGGAAAATGTCTTTTCTGATCCTTTCAGCAAGAGGACAGGGGCCCAACCGCACTGCATTCACATAATTTATGGGGTTGTGTGCAATCACTCCTGGTACGGTTAAGCCTACCATTCGGGCCAGAAGCGAGACTGCAGATTCTTGGTACTGAGGGCCATGTCTAATGGTCAAGATGAAGACACACTGAACGAGTTCCCAGAATGCAGTTATGTGTAATCTGATGAAATTGAAGGCAAAGAAATTTCCTTCAGGTTCTTCAGGCAGTATCTGTCGCACATAAAAGCCCTCAAAATATGCAACAGTAAGGAAAAACCTGATCCAAGAGATGAACAAGATTAGTGGACTAAACCTTTTTTGTGGCTGATTAAAGATTTGAACCAAACCGTTGATCTCATAAAGTCCATACAGAATAGTAAAAACGCCTCAATAGTGTTCAGATCTGCTGCATCATTGAGCCACCAACCATCACAGTACAAATCCTGAAGATTCAACCCCTGAAACAGGGGTGACACAAAATCACACCTGTGACCTCTCTCCTCTCACAAATTCAAGCCCAGACAGGGCAAGAGTTGTCCAATTTCATATTAGGCACTGATCTGGCTGGCTTCAAGGCTTCTTCAATGCTCCTAAACCACCCAACAGATGGATTTCAGGTTAGGAGCATTTTGGTGGCCAGATTGACAACCCAAATTGTGGATCTGTTCATCAAGGGTGGAAGATGCAAACTGGATTTCTTTTTCCACAGCAACACTTCTCTCAATTTCCCTTTTTCTGTACAACACCAATTTGAAGGCAAGTACAAGGCTTTTTACACCTGTTTCTGGAGCTCAAGATTCCTAGGAAATGTGCAAGAGAGGAATACTGAGTGCATACCATTCCATTATACCAGTTATCATAATAATGGCATCCTCCAAAGTGCTTGAACTGAAATAACTTGTTATCAAATGGTAACCATGGGACAATATCATTGCAGTAGACAACTCGATTGTAGTGACCTTTGAGTTTCTGATTGGCATAGTTTGCAAAGTTTTGGTCTCGAACTCTTGGCTGCCCAAATGTATAAATTGCAGCCAACCTGTCTGTGACTTCAGTCTCTGCATTGTAGTGCAGCATGGCCCCATATACAGCCGCAAGTGCACCACCCAGACTGTGCCCCGTCACAAACAGTTGAGCATGTGGGTTATCAAAAAGGAGTTTGGCAACTATCTTTGTGATGCCATCGTATGCAAGCATTCGGGAATCATTTGCAATAATGTCGTCTGATAGGCCAGAGGTTGCTGGAGTGTTGTTGATCTCCTCTTTGGTTCGTTATGGATGGTCAGCCTGCAACAAAAATTACTTATCCATGAGATTGCAGAGAAAGCTCCACAATAGCACTTTGAAGATAACATTATTTGGTTCTGGCCAAACGAAACAAAAAATGACATGAACAAGTGTGATCATAACCATGTGAGTGTCTTACAAGGCATCAAATAATCACCTTTGTCATGAAGGACAGTGACTAGCTGCCCTTACTACCCAATGACTTCAGCTCCTGACAGCTGTGTGGATGAGTCTGTATTGATCTGTTCAAGATTTCATGCAAAAAATTATACAAGAACCACCTGCATCCTGAGTTCCTCTCACATCTTTCAGAAGCAAATGAAACATCTAGTCATGATGCTGGCCACAATACAAAGTACATGCACAAAGCTCATGACACAATATTTGTGAGGGCTTTGTTTTTGGGGGGGAGGGGGGAGAACAAAGAGGAGGTCTTGGTGCACCGTGTGTTTGTTGCGTTTTTTTGGGCGTTGTTGTCCATTTTGATAAAAGAATCTACATTGTCACGATGACACAGACCTAAGGCCTCTAGAAACCCAAGGTGCACAGCCATTCCATTTTGGAACCGTGCCCATGAGAAATCAATGTCAGTGCTCCAATCCCAAGTATTGAAAGGTTCTGTGCCTCTCCAGGCAATCACAATTGTATTCATATTGTGTGGCTTGTCTGCAAATACAAATGCCTCCGTGCTGCGCTTCTTATGGCATTCTACACTCAGACAACCGCTTAGTCAGGCATGACTGAACTCTAATTACTTGGTGGATTTACTGGAATCCATCAGTTGAAGCAACAAACTATGACACTGCTTGGAACATCCAGTGGAATAGATCAGCTGAAAAAATAGCAGGTCCTATGAATGGAGGATTCTATAAATCCATCATTGATGATGAAGCATTTTCCAAGGCAGAAATACCACTGCAAAGATTATAGCACCAAAGTCATTCTTTTGATAATATTTCTCACCATTCCAACAAGTGTAGAAGCCCACAAAATTCATCTGCAAAACAAAGTAACCCCAAAGTCCTGTCAGTGAAATATCCCTGGTGTCCTGAAAGCTGCTCACAATTCCACATACACAACAAACTGGACAAAGGACAAGCTTGAAATAGTGTATAACTAAATTTGAACCTCTACATAGGCACTGGACCGGATACTGTGACTGTAAAAGGGTCAGTAAAACAAAGTGACTACTTCTTATCTGTCAGCCATAATAATGAACCCAGGTGGCGGCATTTACATAATCTAGTAAAAAAAAACTCTAGTGCGAATTATAAAATGGACACAGAACTATTTCACCTATGATTCCTTTAATGTCACCAGCATGCAAATCATGAGATCTAATAGTAACGAGAGGTTTAGAACAAGCATCACCCATGACTCCTCTAATGTCACCAACATGCAAATGATCGTGAGATCTAATAGTAATGGGAGGTTTAGAACAAGCAACACCCACCAACGCAGTCTTCCTCTGTGTAGCAAAGGCTAAAGCACACTAAAAAAACAATACTAACACACTATCATATGCATAAACCATCTACTCACCTATATAGATACCTATTTTTCTACCTATCTACCTATAAATGAGACCTACTTCCTACAGAATTGGTACCCAAGGTGAAACCAAAGATCAACAAGTCAGTTGAGGTTCATCCACAACTGAGGAATAATGGCCATCCAGTGGATGGTGTGCTGATGGGTGCTGGTTCACCATGGCTGCAAGAGTCATGGGTAGTAGCATGGTTCCCATCATCTATTCAAAACATGGTAAGACATCTTTTTACTTTTCTCTCTAACCTGTAACCAAATTTGGCTAATTCCTCTTGTGGATGATCACTAGTGTGGCTGCATCACAGAAGAAAGCAGTTTCCTTTGCATGGAAATTATAGAGCATATACTTTCCCTCTTTGATCCATATGTCTATGTTGCAATTCATGTCCTGGTCTTATAAATTTTTTGAAATAAAAAAACTCTGCCAAACTCTTGTCATGCAATCCACCTTGCACCAACTTTTTGTCAAGCCTTTGACTCCGAGACTTATTATGATCATGTCACAAGCATGCACTGAAAGGTGGGTAGATCATCAAAATCTGTCCTCTCTTTTAAATTTTGGGTTTGGGTCTTTCTTTGTGGGATTGTATTATCTGCGGCATAATCTGGAGATGAAACTATTTGGGCAAACAAAACTGTAAGCAGAGCAGCATAAACTACTAGCTTGGCAGCTTCAACACATGTTTGTCAAATACTTAATATATTTTGAAATTTCTCATTTTGATGTAAGATCGATATAATTCTTGAAGATTCAATATTTCCCTTTGCAAAAAATGTGAAACTTCTAGAGCTCCGATATTGACCGAAATGTGCTCTTTACAAACTCTGTGAATTGTTGGGCAAATTAAAACAAAAGGGGGCTCATCATCCCATCATAGCTCTTCTGCTATGATGGGATGATCGCATTCTTGGCTTTGGACACATTTTAGTGAGCTTTCCAATTCTCAACAGTTGTTGAGAACCTCTTGAAGAAGTTGTCTCAGTACTTCTTGAGAACTTGTTTGAGAACTACTCAGTTGTCGAGAATTTCTCGAAGTGGTTGTGGTTGTCCAGAGCTTCTTGAAGAAGTCAATGATTTGAAAAAACAAAAAAAATCTGCTTTTTGGTTGTCTGCAGCCTGTCTGTCTCTTTGTTTGTGTGCTTTGGGGATTTAAAGCTAACCTTTGAGCACCTGAGGCAGCTTTGAAGCCTGAGCCTCTGGTTTACAGTGAGTAACCTTCTTGTGAAAATGGCCATGGAGACCAAGAAGCTCTTTCAATTCTCAGAAGTGGAAGCCCATGCTAATCCCACAGATTGCTGGCTCATCATCCATGGAAAGGTAAATTGTGTACTACAGCTGCATTCTTCTTTTTTTGTTTCTTTCTTAATTATTTTTTCTTAAGAAAAGTCATGCATGTATTGCTAATATGTTGTTACATCCTGTGCTTTTGCAGGTCTATAATGTGACCAGATTTCTGGAAGAACATCCAGGTGGGGATGATGTCCTTCTCTCTGCAACAGGTACTAGATATCCTGAAGAATGCCATTTTGATCTTTCAAGCAACCGATCCATCTGTGGTCATGGGTATCTCAGTATCTGTAATAATGCCTTGATTCTGATCACCACTTTTCTGTGCTGGGGTTTTCTCTTGATAGGAAGATTTGGATCATATGTTTCAATCCTTGTGTTGATGGAAGTAAGTGTAAGCTGATGCATGTTAACTATTCTGAACTTCTGTCAGTGTCTGCAAATGTGCAAGATCAGGCAAGGATGCAACAAGTGATTTTGAGGATGTAGGACACAGCCCAGATGCCCATACCTTGATGTCAGATTTCATGATTGGTGAAATTGACCCTGCATCTGTCCCTTCAAAAGTCATCTACAAACCAGCAACATCACCTGAATACAACCATGACAAGAGCACAGCATTCAACATCCAAATTTTGCAGTTTCTTGTACCTCTTGTCATTCTAAGCTTGGCACTCGCATTCAGCTACTTGTATACAAAAGACAATGTCAACACATCCAAATGAGAAAAATAATATTGTTCAATCTGAAGAAGAACTTTGTGACCGGTGCACCCACATTAAATTATAGTAAGTCTTCCTGTCATCAAAATAAAACTTGGTGCTAGATCCCTTCAATCACAGTCCTGATTTGAAGAATCTCTTTGTAAATTTGAGGAGGAATGCAGGGTAGGACTGTACTTGAGTACAACATTTTGTAGTAACTCTTTTGGTCATCAAAACAAAACTTTTTTGCTAAATCCCTTCAATAACTCTAGTTTCTGATTTGAAGAATATCTCGGGTGATCAATCAGAGGAGGAATGCAAAAGTAGGACCATTTTGTCTACAGTTGAAAAATCTAGCTCAACACTCATATTTTGCTAGAAATTTAGTGGTCAGGAAGCTGGTTTTCAGTACACAATTTGAACACTTGGGAATTAAGTACTTGTTTAGAGTCCTGATGTGCAGCTCAATGTCCCCCATTCTTTGTGGCTCTCTGTTCATTTTCAATGCATCCTGGACTTGAATGTCAAGGACCCTTTGCCACCCAGCAGTTCTGAATATTCCCATCTTGAAGACTCTTTATTAAGTCTTGTTGACCAATATACCAATGTAGAGTGAGGATCTGTTAAATGCCATGACATGAGGTCATGACATGACATGCATATTTGCAAATCCAACCTTAGTTTCATACTATGTGAAGCCTGAACTTCAACCAACTTAATGTTTACAAACCATTATACTAGCTGCTCATGGACCTGCATTGATGCATAAAAAATATACTAGAGTTGTTCATAGAGTCTCACGATTACAGGTTGAGAATGTCCAGTTTTGGCATAATAGGGCATCAAACATGTAACTGTGAATGAAATTTTTACAAAGCATAATAACTGGAACCCAAACTAGTTTTTCCACCAATTTTGGTGCTACAATGAGTTTCATCCTGGGTTTCCTTGTTCCTGGGCGCCTCCACTGCTGCTACATATATTTTCACTGCTCCTACCTGTACAACGACTAGGGTAGACTGGCCTATCACCTATTGGCTGCCTACAATTGAACACTTATTTATTTCTTCATCATATATGTTTCATTTTGAGTGATTTCAAATGATATGGGAGCACTATCCCAACCTTTAGAAATCACTTTTGAAGTGCAACGAAAAAGAGTAATGAAAAAATAACAAGGAAAAAAAAAGTTTTTCAACTTACAAAATGCGTTTTTTTCTTTTCTTTTCTTTTCTTTGGACTCCTCCTACTTTCAAACCTCATAACTTTTTTATTTCTTATTCATTTTAAACGATTTAAAGTGCTTTGAACTCTAATAATAATAAAGCAACATACAAGGAATTTTTTGGTTGTCTAGGAATGGGCTTTTTTAGTGTTGGGTGATTTGTTTTTTTGACTCCCTTTATTTTGGGGTGCCATAATTTTCTCATTTCTAATATGTTTTCAACAATTGTCAACGTATTAGATGCACTAAGAGAAGGGGTTCAAGTTTTGTTTGGACACCAAAAACAATGGAACCTTCCCCTTGGATCTGGCTTACCCTGAGTATTTAAATGTTCAGTCATCAACTAGTCTACCCTATAATTCCTTCGAAGCTTATGCATTAAATGCCAAGTTTCAGCATTTCATACTAAGATTTAATAAAATTCCCTTACTTTGCAAATAACATTGAAAGAAGGGATTGGAGGTGAAAGCAAGCCTAAAGATAGGGTGGAGACATGGTGACTTACATATAAATCTATTGAACATTGGAGATTGCTAATGATTAAAACTTAAAACTCATAATTGTCTTTGAATGGAATGTTGTTTTGTCAAGTAGTCATCAACAAGATTAGTTTCTTTTGTTGAAACACATTCCCATGTGCGCAAGGTTTTAAGTTCCAACTCTTGGGTGTCAAGAGCATACTTGGAAAGAGGGGAAAAGTTGAAGAGTGTTGATTTGTGTTGTTTTCACATTTCATGACCTATGGTTGGATGATATAGTGCCATTGATCCTTGGGTCATTAGTTAGAATCCTCCTTTCAACTCAAATGTCCAAGGTTCAATCCTTTTTCCAATTTATTTTTTTCGACAAACAAAATGAATGAAGAAATTCATAAAATGTTTAAATAATTTTTTAAGTTAAGTACCCTTAAAAAAATAATTTCCTCAAGCAAAAAAAGACTAAATGCCTGTCCTAGGCAAGTTCCCTATAGAGTAAGAAGAATTCCTTGGTGAAAAATATAACTCCCCCAAGGAGCAATGAATTTTCCTTGAGGAAGGGCCTAAGTTCCTTAGGGTAAAAGGCATGTACCTTGAAGAACAATGTATTTTCCCCAATGAAAGGCCTAAATTCCTCTGGGAAACATATGTTCCAAATATTTTTGCAATCATAGTCATCTCATTTTGTTTTAATATAGTTTTGCAACCTATCATTGGAAAGGTTTAAAAGACACCTACAACTTTGTAATGGAAAACACTTTAATCAAAACTCATATGCAAAAGTTATGATCCAAAAAAAAATTCAAACACATTTGTTCCCCGAGGCAACTAAAGTTCATTCTCCTTGGGGGACATGATTGTTCCCCAAGTAAAAAAAGGTTTAGATTGCTCCCTATGGCAACTTAAATTCCTTCTCCCGGGGGGGAAAATGAACTTCCCTTGGGGAAAGGTTAAATTCCCGAGGGAAACATATGTTTCGAATATTTTAGAAATCAAAATCATCTCATTTTATTTTTTATATAAGCTTATGACCTATCATTGGAAAGGTTTCAAAAAAAGTTACAACATTGTGGTTGGAAGCACTTCAATTGAAATGAAACAATAATTATGATCACACAGAAGTTTGAACACATTTGCTTTAAGGGAACACAATTTAAATTACTTTTCGGGGGAAATAAAGTTTAGGTTTTTCCTTAGGGAAATTGTGCCCTCAAGGGCCAATCATGTGCTCAAGGGAGCAACTTAAACCATGTTTCCCCAAAGAGGAAATGTGTCTGAAACTTTGTATGATCATAACTTTTGCATCCAAATTATGATTGAATTGTTTCCAACTACAAAGTTGTAACTCTCCTTAAGACCTTTCCAATGATAAGTCACAAGGGTTCCTTACAATGGGTTTTTTTTCCCCCAAGGAACAATCATGTTCTCAAAGAAAAGGAGTTTTTCTTCCCTAAGAACATGGTTGCTCCTTGGGGCAACTTAATTTTGTTTCCTTTGGGAATATAATTGTTTCATGGGGAACAACTTAAACCATTTTTTACCTTGGGAATTTGTTTTCTTCCATTTTGTTTATGAATGAAAAAAATAACTTAAAAAAAGACTCGAACCCAAAACCTTTAGGTTATAAGAGGGACTTTAACCATTGTATTAGTTTGTTTCCTTTGAAAATAATATTAAAAAAATATTTAAACCATTCCTTGTTGTGTGAATATAATGTAAAAAAAATTGATTTTTTTTTTGTTGGGCATTGTGTTATATTGTATTATAATTATGTTGAACTTGGTGCCACATTTAACTCGTTGTGCCTATTTAATGCTTGTTGTTTGAAAATGTCTAATTATAATGCATTCCAACCCATAATACAAAATTCACAACCTTTACAGGTTTTGCCAAGGTTTATCAAAGGCTTCATTTAACAAAGGTTTATCAAAAGCTTAGTTTATCAAAGGTTTATAAGGATCCTTATAATGACAAGAATATAATTTTTTTTGGAAGAAAACCCTTGGTTTTGTTTTCACACCATTCAATTTTTTAGACAAAATAAGGGAGGTTATGAGGATCAAAGAACAAGAGATGGGCCATAAGAAAATAAAATGTTTGTTCTTTGGTCCATTTTGAGTTTACATTGGGGACAAATGTTCTTAAGCCATGGCCCATGGGCTATCCAATGGTCTCATCTAAAATGAAAGATATCATGAAGTCATAGTGTGATCGGACAGGGAGTCACTTGGAGTTCCATAGTGTGAACATTATGTTCGTTTTAATGTTTAGGTTTTGTTTTGGGTCGTCATCAACTTTTTATGTGCAGGTAGCAGGGTTCATTTCGTTATTATTTGTTAATGGTTATGAGTATGAAGCTTTGTTGTTTATGTGTTATGTGAAACAAGTTGGAGCAAAAGGAATGGGTGGCCAAGGGCGCTTTAAGCATGCAAAGGAGAGGAGAAGAAGATGCGATTAGAGGAGGATAAGAAGGGGAGTTAGAAGGCGAAGAAGGGGGTTTGCGATTTTTGGATTGACATGTGGTAGATAGTGTAAAATGAAGAGCTTGCAGAAGGGAGTAGTTGATGTTTTGATTTTCATTGCGCCCTTAGCTACACCATGGCAAGTGTTGTGTTTTTTTTAATATTAGACTTTATAAGGGATTGATGCTGAAGGCTGATGATGCACAAAGAGGGTTCGAGCTATAGAATTAAGAGCATATAGGGGAATTGCATTTGTATGGGACCTTGGCGGAACCATTATTGAAGTAACGCATCTATGATGAATCAAAGCCATAAACCTTAGTGGGTATCCTTGGGTTGGGCAGAATGTGGGTACAAAATGGGGGAGATTACAAAAATTACCCATATTCTGATTAGAGTTTTGTTTTCCCAAGTTGTTGCATGTCAACTTGGCAATCTGTTCCTCATCATTAGTTCGATACTAAAAGTCATCTTGTTTGTGGAACCAAGCAAATCTCTTTCTACATTATGTCATGGGGTAGAGGTATGGTTTAGGAGCTCATAATGAACCGAATGAACATAGAGGGCATTGACCTCAAGCCAGATCCCACAAATCCATGTACTCACATGCCCAAAAACTATTCCTAGTAGAAGTTTAGATGGACACTGCAAAGGAATTCAAAAGGGACTAAAAGGTATGTAATGCTTGGAGTCTCATTCGAGCATAAAAATTTATGTTCTATTGGAACAATGACACCAATGTTTTATAATTGTCCTTGAATGACAGAATACAAGTTGCAAAAGTTCCAATTATAGAGTTTGGTTTTGTGATGAACAGGTGTTCTTCATACCCCTTTCTTTTATGGTTACAATACACAAAGGCTTTAATGTAAACCACCTTTTAGGCCTTCTTATGGTAGGGGAAGGGATTATTGTTTCCATGCATTAATGGTGGTTTTGGCATTAAATTGCCTAATTTACACTGTGGTGATTCACATGAAATTTTCATCATGTTCACACTAGGTTTAGGGTGAATTAAAATTATTAAATTTAATTCAAATTCAAACTCTAATTCAAATTCAAATTCGATGATTTGGTTTACAGGTGAATTCAAATGATTAAATTCAATTCAAATTCAATCCAAAAAAATGGAATGCAAATTAGTGAAAAAGATATTAAAAATTCATTCATCAATAGAATGTTGGGAAAAAAAACTTGAAAAAAACACTTTCTCATGTCTCTTCACTTGAAAATGGGCTAAACAAATTCTATTTTATAACTATTCAAATGATTTATAAAATCTAAAGTCATTCAGCCTAAACTAATTTCTTGGAATCATATTATCACTAAAATCTAAAACAAGGTCACAAAATCTTTTTAAATCATATATAAAATGTGATTTAAAACATGAGAAAAAAAGCATGAAACAAGGCATTCTTCACTTTCTCTCCAAAAGGGGGAAAAAAAAAAAAAAAGGAACCAAATCATCAAATTTGGTAGAATTTGAAAACATTATTATTAGGGTTTGGAGCTCAACAAAGAGAGAAATAGAATTAGGGTTTAGAGCAGAAGAGCTTTGTGGCTGTTGCTCATACGAAGAAATTTGTTGCTGCTGTGAAGAAATTGCAGATGGACGGACGTAAGGGCCAGTGGGCGGATAAGGAGAAAGCATTGATGACGAGATTCACAATACCTGGAGAGCCTGTGGCGATAGCAAGTTCTAGGGGCAAAAGGTGGGCTTGTGTTGGTCCTCCTCCCATGCTTTTTCTTTCAGGGATTGTATTAGGTTTTCTTGTCCTTGAGGGGTTCTGGTAGTGGACTTAGCAGATAGCAATTTGTGTTCCATATTTCTATGTGTTTTACATTAGTAGCTTATGGGAGACTGAAGAAGACTGATTTTGATGCAGTTGGGTTTGGAGATCCAACAGTGTTGTTGGCTCTTGCTTTTGACAGAACTGAAAATAAGGTTCAACTATTGACTTGGTTTATTTGTTATTGTCCAATTTATAAAGGCATTACTGGTTATAGATACAGATGACACCCTTGAGACTGAGAAGCACATTGAAATCCAAGTGCATGGTTCAGAACTTTTCTATCTGTCGATTGCCATGTCTGCATCAATATATCAATGCCACCAACAGTTACTGTGGAAATGACAATTCCTAAAGGTTGCTGTAATCCCCAAATATGATATGCATGCATGGGTTTTGCTGTTGTGAAGTGTTTGAAAGCTCTCTCTCTAACATCATTTGTTGGTTGGGAATAAGATTCCATGGTGTGATCATTCTTCTTTTACTCAGTCCTTGATTATTGTGTATTGTCAGAGTCGGCAGTCAGACAGGGGTCTTGAATTTAGGGTTTTGATTTCCTGAACAAAGCATGTAGCAGCTGTCTTTCAAGGATAAAAGCTTGGGTTGTCAGGCTGTTGATATGGGAGCTGCAAAGATGAAAGCAGACAAGATGGCAACAGACCACAATGTGGATGATATTGGAATGACTGTCTTAAAATGGTTATCATGGTCATCCTTTGCTTGGTACTTCACCAAACCCTCTTTTCACCAAGAAAATTAACTCGTGATCTTTCTTGGTTGATGGACACTTATACAGAAACATGTGGCTCCTACGAGCTTTAACTGACTGAAGTTGGCTTTCTTTGTAATTGTACAAATCCGTACTTCTGCGGTCATTGAGATTTTGCTGAAGTCTGCATTTTAGAAGAGGTTTTAGGTTCAATGAGTGTTGGTCTTCTAGGTAAAGCATATATAAGAGGTCGGTGGAGTTCGTTTCTGATTCATTTGGGTGGAGATATTTACAAGTCTTAGAAACCTTGACTGCTGCTCACATATGTGGATGTCAAGAAGCTTAACTATTTCTCCACAAAGTGTAAGTTTCCTGGACCTAACTTCCAGAAATCTAGGGTTTAGGGACCTGGTAGAGAGTACAAGAAGTAGCTACTTGATCAAACCATTGTGCCAACAGTCAGAAGCTCATGTATATCTCTAGTTGGATGGCAGAAGGGGTGCATTGCATATTGCATCTGATCTGTCTCAAGTTTCAGTGTTTATGTGGAATAGAAAATACCACATTTGATATAGTGAAGGTACAGGTCTTTTGTTTGACTTTCTTTTGAAGACTGTTTTGCAAAGAAGATTGGGGGATTCTGAGAACTATTTTGGAGGATTTTTGTAGCCATTTCACATAGCATGGCAAAAACTTGAGACAAAATGTCTCCTACCCAATGTTCTCATGAACACAACAGACAGTTCACAATGTGTTTTTTGAATCATAAAAGTGCAAAATGCAAAATGGGCACTTCAGATTGTTGTTGCACACACCAGACAACAGCAGCAGCAGCTATGATGAGACAATGATGAAGAAATTCATAGCATTTGTTGGCTCAAGAGCAGACATTCATAGCATTTGTTGGCACAAGAGCAAGTCCGATACCCAATGTGAGCAGATGTGAGCAGAAGGACAAGGAGTGGACATTCTTGTAGTGGCCATGCTTTTTGTTTTTTTCCTTCACTTAGGTATTTACTAAGCGTTTTCATGTTTTTCTTCTGCTGTCTTGGTGGGTGTTATTCTTCACCTTCTGCAGGTGCAATTGTTGTGTTTTCTATGCATAATCCTCATCAAGAGAGCTGGAATACTCATATCCTTCTTCTGCTTTCCTTGGAAGTGGTTGTTCTTGAGCTTCTGCAGTTGCAATTGTTGTGTTTGCGTGCATAATCCTCGTCAAGAGACTTGGAGTCAGGAGATTTGCAATCATGTTACGTTGTTCCATCTCTTCTTTCCATCATGGAAGAGACTGAAGACTGCAATTGTTTCTTCTGTCATAGATCGCAGTCTGTCCCTCCAAACTAGCGATTTTGTTGCCTCAGGCGTCATCTTTCCATGGAGAAAGAAGATACCCCTGGGTCGTTACTAGAACCATAAAGTGCATGCAGAGGGAGCGATAAAGGGCAGCAGAAATAGAGGGACATTGTAGGCTTGTTGATGCGAAGGATCGTAAGCCCGTCTGTGGATGCAAATCGGCGAAGAAGACCTCGACATCGAACGGGGGAGGGAAGAAGCGTAGTGCAGGAAAACAGGAAATGGCAGCAAACGGTGGCAAGCTTACGATCTGTGTGGGAGACATTCATGGCCATGCTGACAGGCTCTATAAGCTGTGGCACAATCTAGAACTCGCAGTCGGAGCGACGACAGAAGACTTTCACAAGTGCACAGTGATCTTCTTGGGGGATTACTGCGACAGAGGCTTGCAAACGGCGCAAGTGCTGGACTTTCTCATCTCTTTGCCTCGTCGCTATCCGCAGCAGAAACATGTGTTTCTTTGTGGCAACCACGACTTAGCGTTTGCAGCTTTCGTTGGAGCGTTGCCGGAAGCGCCCGATGGATTCCAGTTCAAATCCACATGGGCTGAGTTCGAGAGAAGCCAGGAGAAAGAAGGCTGGTGGAGCGGCGATGGCGAAGAAGATATCCATGTCCAGGTAAAGAAAGAAAGGATCGCAACCTTGTCTTGTTCTTGTTCCTCTTCTATCATCTTTCTCTACGCCACTTCTTCCTCGCCTCTTACTGGTGAGTTTGTGAATCTGAGAAACTGTCCTCAAGATGTCCTCAACAAGGGAACATTCTGATCTCATCTCCATAGTTCTCAGACTCTTGAGTTGACATGAGCTTGAAGTTCTGAAACCCTATCTGCAATTCCAATACAATTGAGGGTTGAAGAATGGCATTTCTTAGAGTAAAATGCAGTGTTTAGATCATCCATGCATTGATGAAAGTTTCTTTCCTGAAGTCAGACATGATGAGATAGATGGTACAACAAGCATAAATAGATTGAGCTTTGGAATGGAAGACTGCTACATAACTTCTTCTTCTTCTTCTTGATTCAGAGGATAGAAAACCCTAGCTACGAACTACTTTGTCTTCAAGGTGGGAGTTGTTGTTGAGATGCTGTTTTTTTTCCATGCTTTTTGCTTTGAAGGGACGACGATGGGGTGGCAGAATCAAAATCAGCTTCAATGCTGTGAAGGGAGTGTCTTACCAGGGTTCTATCTATGATGCTGAGCCCACTTTCACATCCTATGGTGTTGCTCATGGTGATCGAGCTGGTACTACTTCTCACACTGATCTACTAGGGTGAACACATGTCTCTTAGTATAAAATGCTGCTGCAAATTGGAAATTTGATTGAGTGCTCGATTTGCACATTTGGAATGAAGCTATGAAGATAGATAGATTGATGAAGCTCATTGAGATTAGTGGTGTGGAAATACGTACAGAAGTGTAGTTGAAAGTTGTTAGGCAATTCAGTTGTGTTGATGTAGGTTTTGAGGATGAGGCATTACTGTATAAGGCTCTTTTCTTCTGTCTGCGTACTCATGAAGTTGATTTGCAATGACTGTCATGGTAGGTTTACTTGCAGCTATGCCTGAATCCCATTGGGAATTTCTGCGGAACCTAGTTTGGGTTCATGAACAGGTACACTTTCTTAGTCTGACCATTTTTCTGTAAACTAAGTGCTCAATATGAAATACACCTTGGAGAAGCTCTTCTGTGTGTATATATATATTTCTGTTCCATCTAAAGGCTTGGGGCTTTCTGTTTGGCAAATTTTTTCTCCATTTTGGCTGAACCGTCTATCATCCATTCATGCTTTGGGTTGTCAGATTCAGTTTGAGATTCTGTATGTATGTTATATTTTCTTATTTTGAGAGAATACATGCAATGGTTTTTGTATATTACCAAGTGGTACCAATAGCTACATGTCAGGATTAAGTGGACAGCTCACCCTTGTCATGTTCAGGATTGTTCCATGTGTTCTCATTTTGTGGGTTTAAGGAGGGAGATGACACAGGGAACCCAAAGACAAGCTACACAAAGTTAATAGCAGTCCATGCAGGCCTGGAGTCATCAAAGCCTGTTGAGCCACAGCTTCAAAGTCTGCGGAACAGGGATGTGACCGCCCCTCGTGTGGAACCTCTGGCAGGTCGGAAAAATGTTTGGAACACACCACCAGTAAGTTTTTACTCTCTTGCTTGTTTGAAATCTACTTTGGATTCAAGTTGAGGTGAATGCAATGTGAAGTTGTAGCTTACAATAGCAGACAGAGATAACCTGAATTCATTGTTGGATTTTCTTGTGGACAACTTGTACCTTGTTTCTAGGGTAAAAGGTTTTCCAATGCATTATTCACGTAGCCAGCTTCTATTCTTCACTTGTGATCATGACTTCAGTATGTGAGAGGCTTGTTCCACTGTGCTTACAAGTTGCCAGTTTTGGGAAGTTTTCAGCTCTTTGCTGGGATTTCTATTCCTGAGAATCCTGAGTTGGATTTGGTACTTTTTCTAGCTTTTTGGGTTTGCAAATGTGTAAGATTGCAAAGGGTTTGAGGAGGCTCAAATTTTCATGTTGTGTTAATCATGTTCCTTGATTTTTCATTCGTGGGACACTTCTAATTGTTTAGGCTCTTAACAAAACATATTTTTGGAGTAAATCAATATAGTAATTAAGTTCTCTTGGACATTCTTGGAGAAGGAGCTGAGGATTCAAGATCTGAATGCAGGAGCTGGCTAAGAAAGGTGTTCTGGTTGTGAGTGGGCACCATGCCCATTTGTATACAGACGAGAAACTACGTCTCATAATTGATGAGAGTGGGGGACTGGACTTGCCCATTGCTGCGATTATTCTTCCATCACGAGTGATTGTGCGGGACACTGATAATGAGGAGTCAGAAGCACTCTTGGAAATGCCTGTTCCAGCAATTGCTGGGCATTAGCAAATTATCGTATTTATCATCACCATGTATCATTTGAATGTCACACATAGAGTATCTGTCTTGAAGTCCTTAGTGACTTTGTCTATGGACCTGCAACATGCTTCTGAATTTGATCAGATACCAAACTCATTAGTTTTAGTATCAAGTTAGAAATAAAGCTAGTAATGTCTTTGCAAATGGAAGTCTTGGCAGGATGACCAACGGGGTGAGAATTATCATAATGTTAATAAGTCCTACTTCCTAATATTAATAAGTTCTGTTTCCTGGAGTGCATAATGTCCTGTGACTTGCAGTTCCTAACCAAGTCAAAGCTTTGGCATTGCTTGTGGCCTATCTCAGCATGTTTAAACATAGAGAGTAAGCTGTTTGCTCAATGAATCCTCATTGAAATGAACAGGGTGACTACAGAGTTGCAGAGGTGAGACTCACAAGAACAGTGCACCACTGTTTTTCCAATGAGCACCTCACTGGAACTCTTCTATTCCCAAGGTTGAAATTGCTGCTTGGCAAGGAATGTCGGAAACACAGCAAAAGACATGAAATCACAGACGGAGCAGATTGCCTTCCTAGTTATCAGGGGATGATAGCAGATGATGTATCTTGGTACAATTTGCAGGGTCACCTTTTTAGAATTCACTGAACGTGAACCAAATATGCTTGTTTTGAAGAATTTGGCTCCCAATTGAATTATTAGTGTTTTTCTTGTAGCGGCAATTTGAGCAACTCTCTGGAGCATTTATGCCTGTTCATTCAAAACATGATGCGTTTTCAAGTTCACAGCTTGATGCATCTTTCAACTGCATTAGTAGTTGGGACACAGACATGCATCTTAACCATGATTTATACCCAAAATGGTGATGTCAAGTAACAACAATGCTTCTTAATACCAATGTTGTGAGACTCAAGAAAGATTCTGCACAAAAACTGCAAGAAGCTGTTTGAAGCTATCAAGTAATGTATGATTCAACTTTAACAGATACCATCTTTACCATGCAATAAACATGGTAAAGATGAGGTGCACCACAACAGCTCTATAGGCTAAACTGAGGATTTGATGAGAATACAAAAAGAAAATAGAACTCTTTGTGTAAAAATGCTCTTATGAGCTCTGGACTCTTAAATAAAATGTTCAAACAAGTAATTCCCACCAATGCCCATTGAGTTTGATTACGCAGTTTTTGGAATGCAATCTTTCAAGATCCACAACCCATTGAGATGATTGCAAGAGACCCAAGGGACCCTACTTGAAAGGCGAAAAAAAAAGCCATGAAACATCCTACTACGGCAAAAAAATGTATGATGTAATAGTAAATAAAGGACCATAATAAGACCATAATAAGTTCACCATGTTAACAAGTGAACAATTTGGCAACTTTCTTGTGATTTATCATCCAAATCAATAGGGATGACTTCCGTATGCTTTGTTGGTCACCTTGTTCCTTTGTTGGCTCTACCCCTTGGAATAGAAGCATTGTGGAACTTCTTGTGAGCAAGTATAGGGGGTGGAGATAATGAAGGTAGGCTTAAAGCATAAGGTTTAAGGAGGAGTAGGCCCAAGTCAAGTGGGAAAGTTAAAATAGGGTAGATAGCCAATGAATTGAACTAGCATGGCACACAAAAGGTCAAATTCCTTTCCTTTTGTTAATTTGGTATTTCTTTGTCAACATGTTCATTTTGTAAAACCTACCATTTGTTTAACAAGGTGTGTTATACACAATGGCCCTGCCATTAAATTTAATATCAACAATCAATATTGTATGATAAATTGGTCATAACTAGGGGAAAAAAAAAAAAAAAACCTATTTTAATGTACATCATCATGTTGTTGTAAAACAATATTGTCATGATTATGTTTTTTTCATTTTTTAACATCACATTAATTATGAAGAACCCAAATAGGATCTCACATTATATGATGACATGCTCTAGGAACTTATTTAAACATTTAATTATTTTTTACCAAATCAAAACAAATAAAGAAATGTCACAACATGATTTTCAATTTTTTGGAAATCTAATGACTTTCTTCTCCCAAAAAAAAAAGTGATCAGATATTCCCTTTTCATATTTATTTTTCACATTTGTTCAAAATTTCTATTTTTTTATTAAAAAAAAGAGATGTTTATTTGAATTTTTTCAATCACATTGTCACATTTTGAAAGAATTACATTGAATTTTGTGTTTGATGGGTGCCATAATCATTTTTGGAGAAAGTAGTTTCCTATTTAGTTTTGTGGGTTATGGATTGGTGATAAAGTCACTTGAGGTTGGGTGCATATTTGAGAAGGTTGAGGAAAAAATAAAATGTCAAAAGATGAATGTGAATGTTTTTCCAACCAAATTAGGATGAATCATCTCACCTAGTTTTTAGGGGGTAAAATCGCTTGAAGCTACCATACTTTATAATACATACTAATGTAATATTTACACCTAAAACCCATTTTACTTACTCCTTTTAGTTGAATGTTTTTTACCTATCAAAGGATCAACTTTTGACCCTTTTAACATAAGTTCTACAAGTTCATCAATCATAACTTGTAGATTGAAACCATCAACTATTACTCAATATCTTATTAAGTGTTTACCAAACTTGAGCTCCATGTTATGTCACTTTAATAGTGACACTCAATTTTTAGAGGTAGTTGAAGACAAGTAAACTTATAAGTATGATATAAAGATTGAGACCATATTTTTTGCAAGAGCTTTTTTACTGTGTAGTAATATATTTGTAAGCAATTTCATGAGCTTTGTATCATGTTAGTAATGGATTTGAGTTTAATGTATCATATATATTTATAAATCTGAATTGGTGTAAAATGTTTCAAAATGTTTTGTTGGTTGTTTAATGTATGATTGCAAAATGTTTTTGAATGTTTAACAAATCAACTAGCAAATTTATCAATGTTACTAAGAATAGTAGAGTCCCAATACCAACCAAGGTATCAAAATAGATCAAAACATAAATACAATGCAAAAATAATTATATGATGAACATGAATAGAATATTGGACCAATGCAATTGTAAAATTTGTGACCATATTGTTGCAAAAGGAATGCCTTATTTTGAAGTAAACAACCACTTTGAAATTAGTTGCAAAAATAAATTAGTATATAATATTTTATATTAGGCACATATAAAAAAATTGTATGAAGTAAGTAGGCAAGACTAATATTACACAAATACTTTTTCTTGGGCTATGCATACATAAAGTGTATCTACACTTTTTTGGGGGAAAAGACCAAAAGTAATTCTTTTTACAAATCCAAATAATCATTTTCAAAATGACACCAAATGTTTTATCCAAAAATAAAAGTCAAAACTAAAATAAAAGATTCAATTTAAAACTAAAAATTGGACAATATTGTTCATACGAATGTTATACATGTATATGGTTTTTGATATACATGTTGAATCAGTGTAAATGTATCTAAAATATACATACATTTCATATGTAAATGTAAGTGTATATTTTTCATTTACATTCGTGTAAGTGTATACTTTTAAAATATTATAAATGTAAAATTGTGTAAAGATAATTCATCCCATTTAAAACAAGGTAAGTATAAAACACACACAAAAAACACATATATATTTATGCGGTTTACACATCATTAATTATAAACTTAAAATTTGATGTGTTTATGCAAACACAATAAATTTTTTGCTAATCAATATTCTTTGAATGCCAAAGGTCACAATATTTTTACTAAAAGATGAGGATGAAGAAGGCAAAATGCCCTTCAATGTTGCATCATACAAAGGCAAGGAAATATGAAAATTTTCTTCATTTGGGAAACTAAGGTTGTCTTCTTCATTTGGCCTAAAACCTCTAAGTCTAAATGCCCTTGCCCACCTGCCATAACCCCATAGATAAAACTAGAACATACATCATGAATTTTTCTTTCATTTCCATTGTTGTAAAATAAATCAATTATGAACTAGAATCAAACTCTTGTACATTCTATGAAGAGATAACACAATAGAATATGCAGTTGCAAAGGATATTGTGGTATCATGATCATTCTCCTACAAAAACTTAAGGTTTATAACAAAATAACAATGTTGCACCTTTCATGGCCATGGAAGATTATGGTTTATAGAAAAATGAATGTATTACATTTTGCATTATCATTGGAGATTATGGTTTGGAAAAAAAATGAAGGTATTGCACCTCACACTTATCATTAACAATTGTGGTTTTCTAAACAATAAGGAAAGACCACAATGAAAACATGTGCAAGATGATGATGGGTGAAGCTCACCTAAAATAGGGCACTTATAATGAAGCTTACAACAATGTTAGGCATTGCAATAAGAGCACAAGAACACCATTTACACTTGCAAAAAATGTACATGAAAGAGAACAACATGAAGGAACTCATTGATAAAAAGGTTCATTTAATGACACAAATTTTCATTTCCTTGTCAAAGACTAAAAACTACTAAGTCACAAAGCAAAAATAAATTTGCAACATGACATTAAACAAGGTGAGTCCATAAATTGACTAGTTGTGTTTGCTCCATACATGCTTGGTATAACCTAAAATCATACATGTGCATATTTACTATCTTAGGGCAATAATAAATTCTTATAACATAAATAGCAACAACAATACAAACATTTGTTTCATTAATTTGATTATGATTTTTTTCATTAAATTTTCATCAAAACCTTATTGAATTTCTTAAAATAATAGAAAATTAATTAAAAACATATTTATCTCAAAAAAGAATTTTATATTAAAATTTTAATTTATTTTAAAATTGATATGTTTTATTTTAATCGATTCTTGCATAATCTTTCAAATCATTTTTTTAGGAATCTCATTTTAATAAGATTTGAAGGAATTGAAGATAGTTATATGTATGTTTATCAAACAAATTTCATTAAAAAAATTATAATATGAATTTTTAAAAATATTTCATAGTGAAATGAAACCTCGTGATACAAAAAGGCAAGTGGCAACCCAAAAAAAAAGAAGGATATAGAGGCATAATTAAATTAATTACCCAATATTCATATTTTGGAAAAAAACCTAACAAGTAGATGGATAGACTTCAAAACAACCCATCAATTGGATGGGTGCACCCAAAATCTACATATGTGTGTCCATTAGCTTGGGGCAACAATAACATTCATATACAAAAATCCACTTTCACCACCTTTGTTGGTAGGTGGTAATTACGTTCAACAATGAATATTACAAAAATGAAGGTTTGTGAGTAAATTATTGTTGTCAAGTGAAAGGATAATTAGGGGGACAATTTGGATTATGATAATCACATGTTTTCTAAATTATAGATGCTTAAAATGTAAAGTTGTATTCCATTAACATTGTCAGTTTTTTTAGTTATCCATATGTAAATAAATTTTACGGGGAATCATATTTAAAATTGTGGACTAGTTCTATGAAAAAAAAAGAAATCAAGTGGACTTTTTAAATCACTAAGAATTTTTTGATCAAAAAAAAATAATTTACACATGGATTCAAAAAAATGCCATAGTAGATTCGAGTTTTTTAAATAAATAAAAAAAATATAACGTCAAATGAGGTGTTTAAGAATAAGATGCATTGAATAAATCCCTATATGTATAAATAATAAATAAGTATTTAATGTTTAACCATGTACAACGTTACATTTTTTTTTAATGGAAAGCTAGGGAATTATACATTAGATCCATAGGGTGTTAATTATCAAAATGTGAGAATTTTAACTAGTGTTAAAAATGGATTCTCAATAGGTCAAAAGAGAATCACCTGACCATGTCCACTAAATGCCAACTACCACAACATATGCGAAGATAAATTTTACCACACACAAACAACAAAGAAAACATGGCAAAATAATAATGCATCTTCAAGCATTATCCCAATTTAGTCATGGTGGAAAGAATGAGATTGCCTTAGCAACCTTGTAACATCATTAGCACTTGATATACTTTCCCACACAAAACCTTCAGATTTCACAACTTTAAACACCAAGGTAGGATGTAAGCACTAGAAAGTTCCCAATGGTTGCCCTTTATTTTGACTACTATCTAATCCTCTACACCATCAAACCAACTTAAAAACAAACTAGAAAACAACATCCTAATAACATTTTATCATCATATACTACGCAACATACTATGCTCAAGATAAAAAAATTCAACCCCTCATGTGGCCTCCTCTTACCTTTTAGGAAAGTGGTGGCTCATTCATCTACCTGCTACAAACATTTCCGAGCCAGCTTACACTTAATTTAAGTGGCTAAACTCTACCCTTCAATTCATGCTTCTAGAAGCATAGCTAAATTATTTTTTAAGACATTGGAAGTACCAACTATCTTTTAAAATAATGAAGGTAGTGGGTTTCTAATCATTTCTACCAGTATTCATAATTACCACAATAAAAATTCAAATTTAGTAATGATTATTTTTCTCATCAAGTAAGTTTCCTTGTGATTGTGTTTGGTAATTTTCCTTGTAATTTAGATCCAATAATACACCTTCTGACACTCGTTCTGAACCGTGTTGTGCAAGACTACAATAAAAGAATTGTAAAAACAACCATAAGAAAGAGGAGTGCAAAATGACAAAGATGACAAAAAAGTGTAAGAAATTCACTTAAAAACATGTTATCGAAACTTAAAACAATGCAAGTTTTAAAAAAATAACAACAATGTTGTCAATGACATTTAAAATAACTTAAACAAAGGGGAGCAACATTAAGGAGCTCACAAGATCACTATGAAAAGGACTTTGCAAAATATCATTCCTATTTACTCCATATCTAACTCTCTCTCCTCTTTTGCCTACCTCTTTTTTCCTCATGCCTACCATTTTCCCCTTTCACCCTTTTTCTCATTTTTTTGGGTTGAACTAGCTCCATTTCCATAGCCATTCTCTTGAATCTCTAAAAGAGAAAAAAAAAGAAGTGCAATATGTATACATATTTTGTATTGTGTTCATCATTTGTTTGTTCATTCTTGCACAAAAGATTAGGGTTT
>OY987290.1:14995553-15065979 GCA_963920785.1 Sphagnum contortum | reverse complement strand
CAATAGAAAACATTTGACTCCTATTAATAGCCTAACTCTTCTATTGTTCACAATAACTTTCTAAATTTTTATTTTTATTTCAACTTTCTCTTCAAATTTCAACAATATTTATGGCCCAAGTGATGAGTTGGGGCATTTATTGCCATTTTGATGGGAGATTTTTTTGGGAATTCTTAAAAAAATCATCAAGTAGTCATAATTAAATGGATGATTGCCATTTGCTCAACATCCAAAAGTCGATGAAAGAACATTGATGGTCACCTTATGCGAGGTCAACAAAATTTGTTGACACCAAAATGTCTAGTTTTCTAAGGGTTGGCAATACTTCTATTCATGGGAGAACCAGTTTTTGGACTCAACTATGAATCAAGTTGACTAAAGTCTAATTGGGAAAATACAAAGAACAAGCACTCTAAGGTTTGCCCTTATCCCAAGAGTCGAAGGATCTATCAAAACTAAAACTTGGGTCAAAGGCCCATACACTTGTAACAATACTTCAATTACCATTATGTTCCTTCAAAGAAGCTAAGATTAGGCTTTGGGGAACTTGATAATCAACAAAGTTTTTCTAATGTTTGACAACGGCCTTAGTGGAATTTATTTATAGGTGAGGAAGTCAAAGGTTATAGACCATGGCTTCAATTTTAGCCCATCCAAAAAACTGTATGACAAAAAGAATGGCCAAAGAAACACAAGTCAATGAACACAAAGGTAAACATGTCACATCTTACACTAATGTCAAACTATTGACACATATTTTGTTACAATGATCCAAATGGATAAAATGGGTTAAATTGTTTAATCAAATGCAATTTGATGGATAACATGTGACAACAAGCAATCCATGTCCATGGGTGAATGATTGGAGTCAATTACAGTTCTACAAAATTGGAAGACCATAGCTTATTTTGGCTACTTACTTATGTTGTGACCAAAATTTGATGATCAACTAATTGGTGAAACCAAAATTATTTAACACTTGGTGAACACTTGGTGACCAAAATTTGCAATCCGATTATGCCATGATCAAAACCTTGATTCCCAACTAGTGTGGCCAAATTTTAGTATTTTAGCAATTGACAATCAAAATCGGTCATCAAATTGTGTTGCTGTCAAAATTTAGTCACAAGCTGAAACAAAAACAATGCTTTGCGACTTTGCAATAAAATTATCTCACAACTGAAGTCTGTGCAAGTGAGATAAATGTCACCAACTTGTGTGAGTGATTCTACCATTATGCTCTCAATTCCTAGGGTGCAAACTTTGATGTCAATAGTTGTATATTGGCCTTGGGTACTGAAATTTGCTTGCCAATGACCACAACTGGAATTTAGCATATGCAAAAAATTGGTGGCACCAGTTGGAAACAAGTTCCAGTCATGACATAATTTGGTCATCAAGTACAAAAACTCAAAGTCACTAGTTACTGACTGACTGACTTTGGATTGCAACCGAATTGGGTGGTAGTGTCAAGTCCTAGACTTCCTCGAATTCAATGGCACCATAATTTTATCACTAGATTTTGGCTGTGAAATGATTTAGTTGCTAACTGTTCAAACTCAAACCCATCAATTGGGGCTTGAAAGTTCAATTGCTTACATAACAGCAACTCCACTAGTAGTGCTCAATATGTGAACCTGCAAATTAAAAGTTGATGAAGAAAAGTCGAAGCATGCCAGTTTGGCTAAGCAAAAATGGTTTTGGCCCAACATTTTTGCATAGTTTGCTGAGGTTGGTACGAGGCACAGCAAAGCCTAACACCTATTGTTGATTTGCTAGATAGTTTGATTGTTCCAGGTGGTTTGCTATTAGTGGTCTCCCACCTATTTGCAGTTGCAGTCTTAGTTTTATGTGTGGGATTGGATAATAAACAATAAATAACTACACTTGGATGTGAGAAATATTTTTGCCTAGTCACATGCTGAGAACTACTCGAATGCTCTAAGTCAACCACCATTTGAATGGAACAGCAGTGAATATTTTGTTCAATGGATGATGGGTGAAATTGACTAATCAAGTGAAATGGTTGAAATTGATTAACCAACTTTCATTGACAAGTGCTAAAATTGAGTCACATTTGATGACCACATAATTTGGATCATTTGAAATAATTAAGCCCTTGAAAATAGAATAATTGCTTCCCAATATAGGTGTCATGCTACCCTTATGTATGGTCAAAGGTAGCCCATGGGGGGCCCATAATGGGTCCACCTTGGGGCTCCTTGGGTATCCTAAATGTGCCAATCTGACATCCCAATATAGTTCATCATAAAATGGCTTGTGGAAAAGAGAGGGGTCAAAAATAAACACAACCCAATCAATTGAGAGACCCTAAACAAAATGTGAACCCATCACTAAAACACATGCAAAGAAAAAATTGATCCATCATGACACCAACAAAATTGAAGAAGCTTGATTCTAAGTCTAATTTAAGTTTTTGTGGCATGATCAAGCTAATTTATTTGGGCACTATGTCCTTCATCTTTCTTCCCCCCCACCAAATCTATATGATGGTGGGTTCCAAAAAGTATGGGCTCCTCACATATGAAGCTCAAGATCAAATTCAAACTAAATCCTAACCATTAACTAACCAGTGTTCTAACCAACATGTAACCAATCTGTACACTAACTGAATCATGCTTAAGTTCCCATCAAATGATGTATTTAGTTTTGTTCTTCATTTAGTACCCAATATGATATCATTTGGTCTGGCCATTCAATTTTACTTGGTCACTGGAAAAGACAATTTTTTTCAAAAACCATTCAATGAAACAAAACTTTCATGTCAACAACCTCTCTCATGATATTCCTCAAATTTTTTAGAGAAAAAAAATTTGGTCAAATTTCAACAATGGTCCCCACCACTTGCACACAAATGTATGCTATGAAGAAGTGAAGATTGCATCAAGCACAAAATTTCCCCAGCTGGAACCCCCTTCAAAGAGACTATATTTCAACATGCTGTAGTAGACCTTATGAATTTATGTGCAAGAGGTTCAGCAGTAGACATATAGTATATAACAACTTGGGATGCTGCTGAAATCTTCACACTCTGCATTCACTTCTGAGCTTTCATTCACTCAGACTGGTCTTGCAGCCTTGTGCATCATCACTCTTCCAATTTTCTCTCTTTTTCGGTGTATGCCAGACCTCATAAAATTTGGCATTCTATAAAAATAATTTGGCATTGGCCAAAAATAAAAACTCAAAGTTGCCAAAATTAAGTGGGTTTAAGTAGTAGTAGTAGTAATAATAGGCAAATAATCTTTGGAGAGTTGGCCTACTCCTTAAGAGAGGGAGGGATCTTTTAGGTGTAGGAATCCTCACTCACCTAAGCCTAGTGACCTATGTAAGCATAGGCCTTGAGAATAGGCCTACTCCTTAAGAGAGGGAGGGATTTTTAGGTGTACAAATCCTTGCTCTCCTAGCCTAGTGACCTATGTAAGCTTAGGCTTTGAGAATAGGCCTACTCCTTAAGATGGGGAGGGATCTTTAGGTGTACACATCCTTGCTCTCCTATGCCTAGTGACCTATGTAAGCATAGGCCTTGAGAATAGGCCTACTCCTTATGAGAGGGAGGGATTTTTAGGTGTACAAATCCTTGTTCTCCTATGCGTAGTGACCTATGTAAGCTTAGGCTTTGAGAATAGGCCTACTCCTTAAGAGAGGGAGGGACCTTTAGGTGTACACATCCTTGCTCTCCTATGCCTAGTGACCTATGTAAGCTTAGGTCCATAATAGTATTTCCCTCATGGTTTATGATGCTCATGATGAAGGCCATTCCCAAAATGTCACGCCGGATTCAACCTCACCCTAGGACTTAAAGGCCCTTTTCAAACGTCAAAACGCTGCAAACGATGGCGGCAACCCTTGAAATTCACTTTCTCATGTTAAAATACACACACTGCCAATTTTGCCAAAATTACCCAAAGAAAGTTGCCAAAATTAAATTAATTTTGGCAAAATTGGCATTTGCCACAAACTATGAGGTCTGGTGTATGCACAAGATTGCCTCTCAGGTGCTTTAGGCAAACCATGGGACAGTATTCCCGAATCCAGGTATTGTTGTGTTTAGTTGTGATTCTAGTGTTGGTTTGCATCGGCATGCCAGTGAATGCCTCTGACCCTGACCCATTGGTGGACAATCCAGCAAATATCAAAAGCTTCACTCTCCACAATGTCTTTCGCAATGCTAATATCACTACTGGCCCTGGAGGTGTTCGTGCTGCTCTCAGCACATCAAATTTTCCTGCCTCCATGTACATACAATTTTTTGACTGCTTTCTCATCATCTACTATCTCTTTTTTTTGCTATCCCTTTGTTAGAAGAATTCTTAACATCAGGTCTTTGCATATAACTTACTGCATAGACTTGGCATGGAATGTCTCATGGGAGGAATGATAATATAATCTCCCATTTTCTTAGATCTTTTACCTTCAAATTGCATACCCAAAGTTGATTGTTAAGCGGTTGTTGGATCTAGATGTTATGTGCATTGTGGTTTTACTAATTTGGGGATTTGCATTGTACTTAACATTGAAGTAATCCACAAATTAAGAGTAAAAGGAATTTCGCATCTTGCTAAGTATTGATGTTTTTTTTTGACAAATATTTTAAATCTCATCCTGCTTTATCACCAAATTGGTATTGTGTTGTTATTAAGTTTCCTTACATTTAGGAATAAGTTTATGATGTACGTGCGGTGTTTGTAGAGGACAAGGCATAACCATTGTGCGATTTGAGTTGTTGCCATGTGGAGTGAATGTGCCACACACACATCCCCGAGCATCTGAACTGGTCTCACTAATTAGTGGTGGCCCAATGCAAGTGGGCTTCATTGACACAGCAGGTGATCAATGGGACCTCTCGAGTTTTCATCTGCTATAAAAATCTTTTCAATGAGACATGTATGCATGTCAACTCTATTGCACTTCTTTAACCAAGCTTATACTAAATTCAAATACATGGGCAAGTAAGTAGTGCTTCTTCTCTCATGTTTGTACAATCCTTATTCTTTAATCATGGGTATAATTCCTACAAGCATTTTATTTATTTTTGTTGGGGCTACAGGAGAGGCACATTTCGACATTCTCTATCCAGGAGATGCCACATTATTTCCAAGAGCCTTGTTGCATTTTGAAATGAACTTGGGCACTAAAACTGCCAGCTTCATCTCAGCTCTCAACAGCGAGAACCCTGGCACACTGGTATGTACAAAAATTGCTCAGTGCTAGCGCCACCCAATGATGCCAATTAAGTAGTATTCCATTCTACACCAATTTTGTATCAGATTTCAGCCCAAGTTTACAAAAATTCAAGTTTTTTGTCACAACAGCAAAGAAATTTGTAACATTTATAACATGTTTATCATATATAAGACAGTTTCTGAAAAAGTACTATGTGAATTTGTGAAAGAATAAGTTAGTTATTTTGCAGGTATGATTTGGTCTCACTTACAGAAGTGAAACAATAGCTTTCAATTCTAACCGAAATCACATGCATCTGTCATATCGCAGATTGCTGGAGCTTCACTTTTCAGGACTCCCAAAGCTGTTGTTGCAACTGCACTTCATAGTGAAGCCAAAGTACTTGAAAATATTGCAAAATCCATTTCCACCAACCTGGTTGCTCTACAATTGGCCAACAAAGAATTCTGTATTCCTGGAAAGAATGTTTCATTGGGTGTCTTTCACACCAGGGACCTCGTGCCTTAAACTTATGCTAGTATTTATTTTTATTTTGTGGCTTCACTAGATGCCATCACAAGGAAATGTTTTTCATCTTTTGCTTCTTTTCAATTGTTTTGGGCACTTATTGAAGTCTATTTGTGAGGCTTTTTTTAAAAAGCTAACCCTTGAGAGACTACTTCATAGTTTATTTTCTTTTAGGACAGATTGAAAATTAGGACATTTGTGGCCCATTTAAATTCTATACTATATTGTATTGCAAGTTCCTCTTAAAATCTTATTTGATTTCATTTATCAAACTTTCATATTATATTCGTTCTTGGCACCTTCTCTTCTTGCAAGCTTTGAACTTTGTGTTGCGATTTGAGCATTTACTTGGATCCAAAGTTTGACATTGCATCATGAGTGAGAGACATGAAAACAAAAGAAAAATCATACATTATCAAGGAATTAGATTTCCCATAAACATATTTTATTATGGATTTCAATAATGTCCACTTGAATGTAAGAATTCACTAATCCTTCCTTCCTCTCAAGATGTGGACCAATAATGCCTTCAATCCAAATCATCCACTTAAATAGAATAGAATGATCCATGCACTAAACATGCAAAATGACAATTGTAGTCGATATTGAAGCCCGACTTCTATAACAATATGATTTTTTTGTTTAAAGAAACTTCAGAAACTTCTACCTTAAAACCCTTATTCCACCTCGAGGTTCTTTGTGGAATAATAAACATTTTTTTGCCAAAGATTCAATGAGGTTTGAATAGTGGGGGTGCTAGTCATCACTAGACACAAATAGCATCCATGGATCAAACACTTGCTTTTATGTTCATGTCTCAAAATCTCTACAAATTCAAATAGCTCACCCTTGCGTGCATCACATATTTCAATTTTAGACAACTTGAAATTCATGAATAATCTTTCTAGCCATTGTTCTTTACTTTTTTATGATGGTTTTTCTTGATCATTAAAATAAAGTATTTGGTAGGAATACACCAAACACACTAGATGGAATCATAGTTAAACTCCAAAAGTAATGTACAAAGATTGGAGGCAGTTTTCAGGAAGGTTAAGAAGATGCAAATGGGACTGAACAAAGCTACCAAGCAACAATTTTAATAAAGGAAAATTTGAAAACCTTCTAGGAGGGTTGTGTTTCCAAAATTTTCCAAAACATTAGCCAAATTCTTCAAATTTACACTAGAAAAAAATTCCCAAAAAATTTCTGGATCCAAGTTTAGTCATTTAGTGTTTTTTCTGAGCTTCTCCCATAAAATTAAAACTAGAGCTGTAAATAGCCTATGGGACACTCACTCAGAACATAAACTTTTTGGACCATGAATTTGTTACTAGTAATTGAATGATTTAAAAAAAAAAAAAGTTTGCATTGTTTACACATAGATGAGTTTGTGTATTTAAAATACATATTAAAAAATATAAATAAAATAAAATATTTTATTTTGAATGAAAACTTTTCATCTTACATAGACATGGTTCATACCCGTGGTGTGTGTGTAAATGGTTCGGGACTTACACTCTGTGTAAGTGTAAAAATAAATTTATTTATATAGTTTTACGCAGTTTGATCAAACAATGTAAATGTAAAATAAATAAATAAATAAATAATATGAACCTATATATATATATATATATATATATATATATATATACAACTATCATTATCAAATCATGTTTAAGATTTTTGTGATATTTTTAATAATAAATCATTTAGACCAATCATTATGATTAACCAAAAAATAACAAGAATGAATAATGACATCATAATTATTACTTTTTTTAACTTGTAAAATTTTGTTGCGCCTTTAACCAACCTTAACAAATTGTGCAAAAATTCATGGTCAAAACCATTTTGCTAAGCCAAATTAGCATGTTTTCATTTTTCTTCATCCAATTTTAATTTGTCTATCATATATTGAGGAGCAATAGAGTTGATTTAAGTGGGCATACGTAACTAAGCTTAAGGGAGAAGAAAAAGTGTCAATATATTAAAAGGATAGTCTATCTCTTTGGTGGAGAGGTGTAGTAGGCCAACCTTTTTAATATATTTGCACAAGAACTTTTTGATGGCTTCCTCATAGGGAAGTACATCTTTTAGATCTCATATAAAATACAAAACATATGGGTTTTTGGAGTTGTCGAGGAAAGTGGGATTCACATGTGATATTGGAAAGTGGAATCAAGTTAATTTTTTCCATTAGGGGAATCATTACAAGGAAATGTGATTTTTCTCGCAAAAAAAGTCACAACTCATGACACGTGTGAGGTAAACTTTGTGGTTTAATCCATTACAATGTATAATATGCAAAGGTTTATATTTCAAATTTGTGAGGTAGTTGGATTGGCATCCCTTTGAAAGAAGATTTAGTGGTTAGCCAAGTTTGGCCACAAATCAAAGATCAAAATAGATTTGTTTTTTAACCTTGCTATATATTAAACACATCTTAAAAGTTATGGTTTAAGTCCATTAATGATAAAAGGTGGCACAATTTTGGAACGTTTGTAGATCACAAGCAAGTCTAAGATCGAAATTATGTATGTTTATTACATAATTATGGAAAATTTATGTTCTTGTTTGCACAAATATTTTATAACCTTTTAATTTTTTATGTATAACTAGTGTGCCACACCATCCCCTACCATGGATTTCACACACACATAATGTCAAAAAAATTCAAATTTAAAATCTCAATTCCTTTCACAATTATATGCTATGAAATTTTGCATTCATACAATAACTTATTTTCATCAAGTGAAGGTATCTTTAAAGATCACAAGCACTCACATACTAATGAAAAGGAAACTAAATAAGAAATTTCCTAAAGTCTACACAACAATGTGATTCAACATGGACATTAATGTGAAAAAAACTTCTCACATGAATTAACATGTGTGAAACAATGCACATTAATTGTAATGATGAGTAAACCATTATTAAATTATTAAATTGAACCATTGAAAAAATTACTAAAATTAACCTTAGATAATTATATAAGTAATAATTGAATTACATCAAATTACAAGTCCACCATCATGTTGTTTAACATATCTATCAAGTTTTCTTGTTGACATTCATTTTCCAAGAATCCATCAATTATTACTAAATGTTCACCCACACGTTTACAAATTTGGCTATGCATCAAATATAAAAATTGAGGATTCTTTTTATATTTTGGTCACATTTTTAAACCTAATGTTTAAATATGGTGATTTCAAGAAAAAATATTATTGTATCATTTGGACTTCCACTTTTTTTTTCATTTAGTTACAAAAATTCAATAAAAAGGAAGAAACATTGACCAATCCTTCAAGAAGCCCATCTTTTTTCAATTTCAATTTTTTGATTTTTCAAAAGTGGCTATTTTGGCTGAAATTTTATGTTTTACAATACTTTTGCAATTTTTTACTTTTATTTTTTGCACAGTATTTTGCAATTGAAAAAAAAATGGTATATATGACGATTTTAAAATAGATTTTCAATATAAACAAGTATTGTTTAATCATAAAAAAAAATCCAAAAAAAAAATTAGTTAAAAAAGTTCCTTGCAAAATATTTTGTAAAAAGTGTATTTTATTGTAAAAAATACTAAATAATGTATGTTTTTCAAAAGAACCACAATGTTTTTCAATTTTAATTTTCGATTTCAAAAAAATGAATTTTTTTACTCAAAAATATTTTACGCTAAATTGAATTACAAAATATTTTTGTAAAATTTTTGTACAAAAATGTTGTATTTGAAAATGAAATACACATTTTATTACATACAAATAGTTGCAAAAATGTCCAAATGGAGTTGCAAATAACTAATAATTGCATGTAGTCACAAATAAAGTGGTTACATTTTGGCCAATTTCTAGTAGTGCATGTACACATGATGTGCATACGATACAGTAGTATCATATGTGTGATAATTTAATATAAGAAATCATGGCCTTTCAAGCTATTCAATTTGATGAAGTTGTCATTTTTTACTAAGAAAATGGTTTTTTAGGAATCTTAATTTGACATGGGTTTTCTTACTAGATCATTTGAATAAGGTGATCTTTTTTACGACTGGTCGAATGTGACAATAATTAAATAGGACAATAAAAATAACAATTTTAGTAAAAAAGGACACAACATGTAAACCTTTAGTGAAAAGGACATACATTTGTTTTGATAATCAAAAAAATTTAATCAAATGGAACATATCTTTGGTTTGATGGTCATGAAAAAACAGATATCCCCATTTGGTAGTCATGGTGGCCTATAATGGTGACATATGGCTATTCATATATTCCAAATTTGGGATAAAAGCATTGTGAAAATTAATTAAATTGGGCAAGTATATTAAGTTGTGGAAAATTGAAGTAGGTTGAATGGATATAAACCTTTCCATTAATTATGTGAATTTATTATTTGGCTTGATTGGAAAACTTGTAAATCACAACATGAATGTAATTTATTCAAGTGATAGTTGGAGTTTGTTTATAAATCTTATTTTAAATGTTAAGTTTGAATTTCCTAAGTTGGTTTTGGTCAATTTTAATTAGACTTGGTTTAGCCTAGCTTTAACTTTGGTTAGTTTAATATTAACATAACTTTAGCTTTGATTAACTTATGAGTAACAAAGGTTTAACCTAGGTTTAGATGAAATTAGTTTAGGTTTTATTGAGGTTATATTAAGTTGAACCTTGGTTAACTTAGATTTAACATATGTTAGCATAGGTTTAATCAAGGTTTAACCTAGATTTAACATAGGTTTAATTTAATTTAAAATAGGTTT
The DNA here is from genome assembly GCA_963920785.1 of Sphagnum contortum. NCBI lineage: Eukaryota > Viridiplantae > Streptophyta > Sphagnopsida > Sphagnales > Sphagnaceae > Sphagnum > Sphagnum contortum. Next base: position 15,055,499 of record OY987290.1, on the reverse strand, counting down.
AATCAAGTTTTAGCCAAAGTTCAACCAAGTCTTAGTTTTGTCAAGATTTAGTAAATTTTTAATTTATCCAAGATTTAAATAGGTTTAGCCAAGATTAATTTAAGTTTAACCTGCATTTAACCTAGGTTTACTTATATTATTTGCAAACACGTTAGTTGCATTTAGGTAATTTTAGGTTAACTTATGTTATGTTAGTAAGTTTGAGGTAAGCTTAATGAGTTTTAATTTAGTTTACGTTAGCTTAGTGAGTCCTAAATTAGCCTATGTTAGCTTAGGGAGGTCTAGGTTAACATAAGCTTAACCTATGTTAATTTAAGTTCGGTTAAGGTTAATCTAAATTGAGTTACATTAGCTTAAGTTAACCTCAGTCAGTGGTCAACCTAGATAGGCCTAGGTAGCCTAAGGCAACTTATGTATGTTTATGTTAACCTAAATGGCCTATGACAACCTAAGTTTGCCTAAATTAAGGTTGATTAGGCCTAGCTTAACTAGGGTTCACAAACTTTTTTATTTATGTTGTATTAATGTATTGTTTATAGTTTTGTGGTGGGTAATTTTGTTATGTAAAAAAATTTGTGGTATGATGTTCAAGGACTTGACTTTCAAAGTGAAGGTGAAAAGTTAAAATCATGTATAATTTAGTTGATTTTGGACTTTTGAAAGTTCCAAAATTAACAAATGACCATTTGGAGATTAGAAATTTGGAGAAAAAATTCATTTGGGGGTCACCATATGATGCAACAATAGATATTAATAATGTTTTGTTCATTGGATGATCAAACAAATAAATGTTTCCAATGTTCTTCTTAAATTCAAAAGACAACTTGATCCTAACAACCTTGAAATTAAAAAAGTCCAAAATCAATAGTTTAATTTAGAATTAACTAAATACATGTTTCAAGTCTTCACACTTGCAACTTGGTAAATGGCATAGGTTGTTAACCATGTTCCTTGTTTAGGTGGCCCACCTAGTTTTTTAGTCTAGGTTTGTTTTTAACCTAGGCCTATAAACTAGGTTTCCTAGGCCTAGCCTTTCTAGACTAAATGATTTAAATCTAACTTTAGTTGATTAAGCCTTCACTAACATGTGGCATGACATAATTGGGCCAAAATTTTGATTGGTTGCATGAATTGATTATCGAGTTTACTAAAAACTAATAAATTAAATCATTGGTTTTATAATTAGGTTTGGAAAAAAATCCATTTGTTTCATTAAAAAATAATAGCCAAAATACCATATTCATGCAAATATTGAATAACCATATGTTGAGATGTGACAATTATGATGGCTTATGGTTGTGACATGTGGCAAACAAACATGAGCTCGGATGGTATAAGATGGTGACATGTGGCTAGATGAATTGATTGCTAAATTGATTCAAGTGGGGAATTGACCAATATAATTGTGGATGAAAAAAATCATTGATCAAAAAGATCTTCAGTCGAAAAAATCTTTGGTCAATTCATTCACATTAACAATTTGATTAGCAATCAAAATGGATGTGTTTAAATCAACTTGTCCAAAATAACTAATTGACCAAGTTGGTAAATGTGCAATTGTACCACATAGTTCTAGCAAATAGTTCTAGCAATGACAAAAAGTGACAAAAAATAGGATGACAATATCACTAGATAGAACAATTTCAACATTCCCCATACATAATCCTTTATATAATCTTTGGGGGACGGGGGGAGAACAAACACTGGGGTGAAATAAACCTATTAATATACCTAAAATACCAACTACAATATGGTGAGAAGCTATACCTCCCAAAACAAAGGGATCGAAACCCAGAATAAGGCCTTTTTGATTTAAAAATCTTGGTTGAATAAGTAAATTACCCAAAAGAATGAAAAAAGGAAAAAAAAAAGTGCATGAATGGCATGTTCAAAAAGACATTTGACATTTAAATAATTACATGTTTCCTTGCAAAATATTTCATAACAATTGTCATTCAATCATTAAAAACATTGGATGCGGTATGCTCTTTAAAGAACCACAAAAAACAATTTCAATTTTTGATATTGCCAAAAAACCATTTGTTGAAAAACTATGTATACTAGATTTTCTACATTTAATGATGTTTGTGAAAGTTTTATGCAAGAACTCAATTTTGTGTTTGAATTTTGAAAGTGGTTGGTACATGATGTGTACACACGATTAAGCTTGAGATGTATAACCCAACTAACTTGGTAGTGTATGACTGAATTAAGCTTCATGGTTCTAGGGTTCCAAGTTCCAACCTCAAGATTTTGGGTTTAGGGTTTTAGAATGTATAGTTGAAAGTTGAAAGTTTTTCTAGGATTAGGATTTATTTTTCAGGTTGATGGTTTAAGGTCTTTTTTTTCTTTCAATTTAGGATCTTATGATTTTTAAGGTTTAATAATTTTAAGTTTAAGGTTTTGTTTTTTGGGGCTTCGCCAACTTTTGGGTTTGGGTCAAAGGTAGGTTTAGGGTTTGAAAGTAAATTATGGCCGGAAAAGGGTTAAGGTTTTAAGGAATTTGGAATTTAAGGTTTTAGGTTTAGAAAATGTTGACAATATGAGTCACACTTATGTCCTAGTAGCTAGTTCACGTGCCAAGCTTGTGTCTCCGAACAGATCACACCGCAGAATTTTCTTCTTGATCCAGGCAATCAACTTCAGTCCATATTTCATGATGATGATGAACAATTCTGATGATGGTCCTTCAATTCAATTCTAGATTAGCTTGACTGGATCGATCTTCAGTTGTGTTTATGGTTCTGTTCAAATCCGAACTGAGAGGTACGAGCTGCAGCGATCCTGACACAAGGAAGAGGAACAAGAACCATCCCCGAATGTGCTCAAAATTTATCTGGAGTATAGCCTGATATCTGATGGTGAAGACCTACTAATTCTCACGCCATGTCGGTTCGCCGAACCTTCTCATCATCATTGACACAGCAAGCTTTGGTTTAGTGGTTGCGTGCAGATGGTGGATAGACGGTAAACGAAAGTCCCTCGGATGTTTCATGGACGGTGGTGGTTCGCGTCTCTATAACCCACCGTCGAACTGGATCATCTACCATTGTGAATATTCTAGTACGGCCCTGCAGAACCCACAAATTCCAGTCACGATTGCCAGGAACTGTCGGAGGACATGTAGATGGATGTTGAAGGAACTGCCTAGAGAACGTCCGACTTGCCGGTGGACCGATTGTGCTGATGAACAGGTAGAACTTTCCGGTACTGAATCCTCCAGATCTAGGGGCGGCTGCATCATCCTACTTGATCTCAGACTCTGGAGTCACACATTTCATGACTTGTAGGTTGACAAATTAATTAGAGCAATTTCAGAGCTACAATATTAGTTAGTGAACTAGAAGATAATAGATTCATGAAAATATAGAAATTCAACATAATATTAGACACCCATTAGACACTGCAGCAAGCAATTGGTGCACAAAAGTAAGAGTAGTGTACCCTTCCCCCCCCCCAATAAAAGAAAGCTGCAACAACTACAGCTGCGTGGACACGGTAATATTCAAACCTCTACCAGTCAACTTGAAGACGCCAAGCTACTGTCAGCAAAAGACATCAGCATTTGGTAAATAGTTTGGATCTGAAGACTTAAGAATCTGCCGGCAAAGAAACCTCCAAAGTTTGAAGGTCCATAAAAGGAGGAAAGAAAAAACCACGGGTGCTGCAATTTTGTCAAGTAGCGACGTCACCTATCAGTCATCTTCAACACTATTTTGTTTTGCATATTGATATCTGTCGGTTTACGTTTGGGAATTTTCTGAAGCTGGGGATCACTGACCACTAGTGGCACCAAATTAGATGAGCTCAGCTTGTTGCAAAGGCTTTTGTCGACTGTTGGAAAATTCGTGCAAAGTCATCTTTTGCAAAATCCCCCTTTCCCATTCAGCCGAAATATATTGCTTGCTTGGGATTCTTATACCTCCTGCTAGCATGCAGGACTTCATGTGGACAAGTTCTGAGTTTATACACCAGATGGATATCTATCTGATGAAGCAAAAAAACCATTTCCCATTCACAAAAACACACCAATTTCATTCCGCGAGAGTTCGTTTTCCATTTGTTCTGGCAGCTGATCTGCTGAGAGTTCATAGCAATTTCCTCCTAGCCATGATAGGTCCACTAACCATGGTCGATCATGTGGCTAGGACCATGATTGGGCCATGCACTAACCACGGTCGATCATGTGGCTAGGACCATGATTGGGCCATGCACTAACCATGGTCGATCACAACTAGCATACCTATGTCATAGGTAACCACTTACATCCCCTATCTATTTACCTATCATACTTAGGCTCTTTAGATGGGGTCCAGGGTCTGAATTCCTAGGAACCAATTTGGACTCATTTGAAGTAAATTGAATCCTTGAGTTGGACCCTGCCCTGGACCTTTACCTTGCATCTTGCCTCTTCAAATCATGAGCTCTCCAATTTTGCTCCTTCTTTGTTTTTGGTTCAAACCATTGGATTTTCCATCCAAAATGGTGCCATGTTGGTTTAGCCTTGATTTGCCACTTTTTGGTCTTGGACTCTCATCTAAAGGCTGTGGGTCCAGTTTATGGCTCTCAGCCAATAGGATTTCTCTATTTCATTGGACCCGGACCTTGGACCCTCATCTAAAGTGGCCTTAGTGCCCACTTATACATAAGTAGAGTCTACATAGGTAATGTGAGGGGAGAAATAGTAAAGGTTTGAAGTATAGTGAAGTTCAATTAATAAGGTGTGGAGAGTGAACACCTTGGGTGAATCAAGTATGATTTATATTACATACTTACCTAGCAAGGCAATAGGTAATCCACCTACATTCCCTACCTACTTACCTATGATACTTATTGCACATTTGCAAAGGTAGTTACCCAAGGAACGTGAGCAACAAGTATGACACTCACCCACTTACATGGGTAGTCACCTAGGTGAGATGGAAGTAGTAGGGAACTTTGCAATAGAGGTAGCTTGAGAAGGTGTGGAAAGTGGATACCTTGGTGATTCAGGTAAAGATGTAAAGTACCTACTTACCTATCTAGGCAATAGGTAAACCACTTACATTCTTTACCCAGCTACATGGATAGTTCCATGGGTAATGTGAGGGGCAAATATAATACCTACTTACATACCTAGTATGTGAGGAGGAGGAGGTAGTAGAGTTTGCAGGATAGGTTACCAAGGTGTGGACACTTTCATAAACAACTGACTGCCACTCAGAAGGAGTTTCCAGTGGATGGGGGCGCTAGTGGGTAGTTACTGGTGGGTCAGAAAACCCTTTAGGAAGTACCTACAAGGACCTAGGTGGGGAAATGCATAGGAAAACAGAAAGTGCCTAGAAGGATCAAGGGTAGCTTAGTTGTTCCTACCACTCGAGAGGGACTAGCTCTCTCCCTTTGTTGGTTCCTGCGGGCTGCGTGTCTTTTGGCTTTTCTTTGGCCTTTCACTTGTCTTCCGAGTGATGATGGTTTTGATCATCAATTTCTTATTGGATTGTTTGCCTTGTTGTTAGAAGCTAAAGTTTTTTTTTTCAAAGAAAACTTGTCTTCCAAGCAAGGCAAAGGCAAAAACCCACTAGAGTATAAAATACTAAAGGCACATGTCCCACTCTTGTTCTTTGCTTTTGGGGCCTTTTAGAGGGAGGATGTTAAATCAGAAATACGTCATTATTGTAGAAAGTACCAAAGTACTGTCTGTTTCTTTCTTCCCTGACTGCCCAATCACACAACCAAGATGAGTCTGGTCATCACCAGACACAACTTGGTGCTGCCCAGACACACACAAATTTTGTGTCTTGTTGTACACACTTTGGGTGTGTAATATATATGTCTCTTAGGGTCTATGAAACATCCCAAAATGTGCATAACAAACAGGACCCAAATTTTGTGTCTGGGCCAAGGGCAGACAAGGCAAAAAAAAAGAACCAGACAAAATACTTTTGTACCATCTGCAATAAGGACCCATTGCTGATTTAGTGTCCTCCCCTGTAGAGAGCATTTGAAGGATGCAAAAAAACAAGGATACAGTTCTGTCAGTCAATGTGCTCCTTCTAATGTAGTTGCGATACTTTGATCTCATTTCTCTTTTCTTCTAGAGGTTGTATGATTTTTATATGTGGGAGTGTTGTAAGTTGGAATGTGAGGAAAGACTTGGCCATCATTTGGTAGTATATGTGAAGGGGTACCTTCCATAACAGAATACTTCATGCCACGTTTAAGTCATGAGATTTATTCGCCTATGACTTGCCTGGTAGAAGATCTTTTTTCGCATCATGTTTAATTTATGACATTTCTTGGCCTAGGTCTTTTCGGTGTAAGATTATTGTTTTACTAGGTTTCATTGTGAACAGCTTTCATCCTAAATGACTTGCCTACCTCTTTCTACATCATTTTCGCCTCGATTTTTCTATGTTGACATTGGAAGGCATTGTTGAAATTGATTCAAAGTTCTACATGAGGAAGGCCCTTGAAGCAGAGTATTTTTTTAAGGTCAAATTTTGTCACAAGTGGTGAAATTGATTTTGTAAAATGGGCACAAAAAGAGTTTTTCAAGCTTTCTAGTTGCCAGATCTCAGACTTTTTTTTAATTAAAAAAGTCACCATATTTTTGCACTAAGTTCCAACAGGATAACAAATAATATCTATAATGATACTCTTTAATTTTATTTTCTTCTTTTTCTTTTGTAGCCATGTGCTTTAGTTGTCTCGTGAATGATCACCACCTCCGCTAAATTACAAATTTGAATTAAAAAAAAAAAAACAAGCAAACCACCACTACCTCCAAATGGGAGAGTGGGACATTCTTAAAATTCAAAGCTGAACTTAACTCTCACCTCACAATTCAGGCACGCATTTTGAGAATGCCCCACTCCTAGTACCTTAGTACCTTACCCTACACGCAAAGTACTCCAAGGTTACTTCATGCATAGCCCACTATGCTTTTGTCAATTGAATGGACCTTCCATCATTCACTTGCAAACCTTTTGCCATTGAAGTAAAAAAGCCTCGTGTACTTTATGCATTCTTATGATAGTTTGAAAAGGAAAAGTACGACCTTCAGAAAATACTCTTAAGGGACCATCTCCCTTTACTATATACGTATAGGGGCTTCTAAATAATAAAGGGTATGAACCATCTATTTTACATTCATTCCACAACCAAAAATCATTAACAAACATGGAATACTAACTAATTGAAATAGCATTTACAATTAAGCAATTGGAATCTATTAATTTATAAGTAAAAGAGTGAACAAGCATTGAATGGACCATACTAGATGGATGGTGTATGTGGGTAGGAAGCATTTTTTCATTACATTATTGTCACATGTATTTACATATTTATCCTATCCGGTAGTCATCACATCATAAATTTCATCGGTCATGATTTGACAATAATTATATTACGTGAAATTTGTTTTTCATAAGATGGTTTCCCATGGATGGTGCACTGGAGGGCTGTGGTTCACATTTGGACAATTTGCCTAACTTTAATGCCATTGAATAGGCCATGGAAAGCTGCTTTTTACACCAGGTGAGCATTTCCTGGCAGGTATGGATCTTGCATTGGAAACCTGAACTTTCCAGGTTTTTGGGTCCATTTGGTCACTTGACAACAAAAAAAAATTCCTCATCTCATACAAATGATTTTTGTCTGAAAAAAATGTGATGAAGTTTGCAAATTCCTCTTGTGGATGATTGTCACTGTAGCTACATCAAAAAATTGGAAATAAAATAAAATAAATTTAATTTAAAAAATACAATGCACATCTGAAAAAGATTAAGTCGAGGATAAAAGAAATGTGAAACTCACCACAACCCAATCAACTTTTGTGAGGTAAGCACAACTTTGCAGAATCAACCTTTTGCATTCTCTACATGACATGAGATGACATAAACTTGGCATCAATTATAGAAGAAACCAGTCAATGGCAAGAGCTGCGGCTTTAGGGGCAAAAAGTCTAATGCCTGAGCTAAGTTGTGATCTGCATTCCCTCATTTTTCAATGGAATGCATGGACATTAGGAAATTTCTAAGAGTGCTTTTACAACTTGCTAAAATTGTTATGCCACTCTTTTCCCTCTTTCCATTCACACGAGAACACACACATCTACAACCACCCCCTCTACAGTTTATAGCAAGGTTTTCTCATCTATTGGATGGACGGTTTTTTTTTTCCCCAGCTGGAGTGGTACATCGCTGTTCTTTAGGGTTTCTTCAAATGACCTGTTTGGGCATGGTCCCAATTAGAGAGGGGTACATCGGCCATTCTTTGGGGTCTGTTCAAATGACCCATTTGGGCACAGCCCCAACTAGAGGGGTACACATGCCCTTCTTTAGGGTCTTTTTCAATTGACCTCTTTCATTTTTCATTCTTCCCTTTTTCATTTGCCCAAACCCTTCAATTTTTTATCAGATGTCTCCGAAGAGACCCCAAACCCTTCCAAAACCCTACCTAAATGAGTTAGGAGGGGAGAATGAAAAAGAAAGATGAAAAATTGCAAGTGAAGGAAGGAAGATGAAAAGTGTGTGGAGAGAGAGAGGACCGATGCAACGCAAAAAAAAAAAAAAAAACTCGGGTGATGATGAAGAAAAGGAAGGGAGATGAAAAGATGGGGCAGATGAAAAAGAAGGATGAAAAACAAAAGAAACTCGACACATTTTCAGAAACATGCAAATCTTGCGGACACGGCAAGTGCGGCGGACGACGAGTCGGAGCACACGAATGGTCAAGCGCGTCGGCTACGGTGTGTCCACCGGCGGCCGGGAGAAGGGCGGCGAAGGAGGTGCTCCATGGATGTGCGTGCGTCGACCCGTGGCGTATATGAACGAGTACTTACTGGGGTTGCCGACATTCTTTTTTCTTTTTCTCTTTCTTTGCATGCAACTAGCAAGAGTTTTAACCGACATTGTTAAAGCACCTGCTGATGTTTTTTTTTTTTTTAAATTCTGAAATTTCTTCTCAGTTTCTGGACAGAGAGAAAGAGCGAGAGAGAGAAGAAGAAGAATCTGACAGCTGTATATTGCGCGTGGGTCTTCTAGTGAAGATTGAATATTCATTTCTGTAGTGGTAATCTCTGGTTGTTTTTCCTTTCCATTGATGTCAAGACGAAGGAGGTGGAAGAAGATATCGTTCATATTCATATATTATATGCACAGACACTAGATCTCTACACAAAGGAGACACGCATGAGACCAAGCTCCTCAGTTGCAAATCTTTTGTGTGAAAAAAGGAGAGAATTTTGACCTGGGGTCGAAAGCTGTGCAAGTGGAGGAGGAGTATTATGGCGGTGGTGGAGAAATTGTAGCTCAGAAGAGAATTTTGTTTTTCTCAAGGAATAAGACAAGAACCATTGTGGTGATGATCAACTGTTTGTTCATAGAGATCCACCTCCAGTAGTAGCAACAACATCTTCTAGAGATTGGCGGTGAAGATCTTCTGTTCCTCCCAGCAGTAAAATTTCTGTATCATAGCAGCAGAGATTGAGAGAGACAGAGTTCGTTTTGGGTCGGATTCGATCTGGCTCAAGAGAAAGGAGCTGGAGAGACGAGGTTTGTTAGCTTCAGAATCTAGGAACTTGGTGATGCTGCTGCTACTTTCCAGTTCAGAGGGGACGACGGCGGAGGAGGTGTTCACTGTAACCCGCTTGCAGAGAAGCTGGGAGCAAGACTTCGCCAAGGCCGTCGACTCTATTACTACTGTCCAGAATCTCGCTCTTTGTTGTGAGCATTTGTTGCGCATCAAGTTGAAACCTGCGGCGGCGGTGGCGGTGCAGTACCCATGCCTGACAGTATGTTGGGATACCAAGGACGCGTAAAAAAAGCTGAGAATCTGCCGAGTTCAAAGCTGCTGCTGCTGGAGCGCAACACTGATGATGGGTTCGCGGGCGCAAACTTCTTGAGCTTGGGAACCGGGACATCATCATCACCACCACCACCACCACCACCACCTGCTGGGAGAGTGCATAAGGATTTAGAGAATCATGAAATCGATCTCAATTCGCCGCCAGTAGATCAGTACGAGCGAGAAACGAAGGGGGAGAGTAGCACTACTTACAGCACGACCCAGGAGGAGGAAGAGGAGGAATCCAATTCCAACAACAACAACAACAGAAGATCGGGAACTGAACTTGGCCGTGGCAGGTTGCAACAGCAATTCTCTGAGGTCAAGAATTGCAGATCATCACGGGGCAGCAGCTTGAATTCCAAGTTCCAACAGCAGGGAGTCTTAGTGTACAGAGGAGTGCGTCACAGGTCGGAGCTCAACAAGTGGGTCACTGAGATCCGCCCAACCGCACACAAGCGCAAGATTTGGTTAGGAACCTACAAGAGTCCAGAGGAAGCTGCAAGGGCTTACGATGTAGGGATTCACTATACAGGTAAGAAAATCCCTCTCAACTTCCCTGAGTCTGTCAAGAATCTTCCAGAGCTCCCACAAGGACTTAGCTGGGAAGAGCTTGCTCCATTCGTGAAGAAGCAAGCTCTCACTGCTGCGAAACGAGCCCGAGTTCAAGGCAGCACCACCACCACCAGCGAATTGCCACAAACAACAACAGCAAGAACAACAAAATTATTCCCAAAAGCTATCACCATCCGGGGCTAAGTTCACCATCCAGGGTTAGCTTTGCTGCTGCAACCAGACCACTCTCTGTTCTGTCACTTTGCAGCAACACCCAATTGCTCTAGATCCATCACCTTACCTCTTCCACATCCCAAGCTCACAGAGATTTTTTCCGAAGAGTTTTGCACTCCATCAAGCTGATTGTTGATGGATTGATGCCTTCCATGATCCCCAGCCACCTGAGTAGTAGTAGTAGGCTTGTTTTGAATTTCATACATAAAATCAGTAGACAAAGTGAGAGTTTTGTTGCCGATTTTTCTCCAACATAGATGTTGGACTTGGTGCACACTCTTCTTGGGGTTTCCTTCTTGTCTGCCCAAGTACCAAAAGGCTTGATTGGTGCATCCTTTCAGCCAAATATGTGCTGGGAAGAGAGGAAATTGAAAACACCTCCAAGTTGGCCTCATCTACATGTGAAGAAGCTGCTGCTATGAATGAAGCCTAATTCCATCTTGGGGTGCTTTTGGGTTCTGTACTAAAGCATTTCGGAAGCAGATTCAAATTCTTGTCACTATCTATAGTAATGCAAAAGAAGTTGGGATTGCAAGTCTAGTCACTGAAACTTCGGAAGTTGCCACTTTTTCCAAGCCCCTTAGCTAATGTAACTACCTTGGTGGCAACCTTCACAATTGAAGCTGAAATTCTTGTGTACATAGAGAAAGAGAGAGTGTGTGTATTGTTCCTGAGGACAATCTGTTTCAGCAATTCAGGAAAACCTCAATTGGCTTCCACCATCTCTTCCAGAGGCTCTAATCTTCCAGCTGCTTTGCCACACAACAACAGGAAAGATTGAATGTGGCAGGCACAATGTACAGAAATCTTTTGGAGGATTCTTGAGTTTGATTACAAACTTCCTTTACAAGTTTCTCCAAAAGATTTCTGTTGTGCCGCATTTGTGGATTTACTAAAATCTTTTCCAGTACCACACACTCTGAACCCGAAAGAATCGCCTTTGATAGAAACACACAAATGAAGCCAAGTACAAGATTGCACACTATCTACAATGCCCCCACACTACTGGCTCTGCATTTGTGCAACCATCTGGTCTCCAAGCTGCAGCTAATGCACTATCTGCACACTCCTGCATTCGATGCACTAGGTCTCTGTATAATAAATACTTTCTAACAAAATCCAGGTTAGAACTAGTGTTGGTCGGGTATTTTGTTTTGTTGATAACCGCCAGTCCTGGGTTTGGACTTTGATCGGAGAATCAGAGAACTTCTTTTTTTCTGCTTTTTCAAAAACAATTCATAATCAAAGAACCGGCGGTTCCATTTATCTCAAAACCCTAAAAGGACCACTGGATTTCATGGAAGAACCTGTAAAGAAGGGGTGGTCATATATCGCAAGCAGTTCCTTGGTTTTGTGAGAACCATGGTTAGGGAACCGCCCTGACAACCTCTGGGTGCACCAAACCTCTCTGGGTATCAGTCAGGGTATCAATGTTGCTCCTTTGCAGCTATAGAAATTCAAATACCCACTTCTGATCTATAAGCATGATTATCGATAATCAAATACCCGGTTAACCTCCAAACATCGGACAGGCCAAACATAGGCTGCTTTTCAGTGCAACTTGGCACTCTATGATACTCAATTTCTTTTGAAGAAGTCAAATAACTGCTTGGAAAGGTGATGGGTATTTCCCGGTTCTTTCATGAGGCCCAGCGAGGTTTTTGAAATACTCGGAACCGGCAGTTCTTTGGGTATGATTGCTTAAATACCCGGAACCGCTGGTTATTAGGAAATTCAAAGACCCGCCCCCACACTGTTTGTGTTCCTGTTTTTGATAACCGCCCAAAACTGATTCTGAAACCCTAGCACACAATGGTCGGTTATAGATGTATTTGTGCATAGATGGATGGATTAATTGCACCGGGGAATTACGTGGGATGATCTCCAGATGGATGATAAATGGACGGTAAAGATGTTGAGATTCATCTGAATCGAACGGCTGTGGAGTTCATCTCTCTCCTCTGGATACTTGGGAGCCGGACAAGGAGCGAAGAAGAAGCCATCTCGCGGAACACACGCACACGCAGAGCGGCGCGTTTGTGCGGGGAATTCGCGATGGTGGACAAGGGCAAGAGCCGCAAGGACGAGGTCGTCACTCGCGAGTATACCATCCACCTCCACAAGCGTCTGCATGGCTGGTATAATCTTGTGGTGCTTTTCTTCTTTTGGTTTCTTTTCTCTTTCCAAGCTCCCACCTTTGTTCGTCTTTCGCTGCCTCCTTTCCAAACCCTAATCTCCTAACCCTAAGAGCCTTGGATTGCTTGGATTGCTCTGAGCTTTTTTCCTTCCTTCTTTGATGTTTCTGTTTGTTTGGATTTTGATTTTAAACGCGTTTCTGTTGATGCTCTTGCCGTCACAACCTTATCATTAAGCATTTACAGGCCCTTTTTTTCCCAACATTTGCACCTTGTTTAGATGCTCTGGATTCTGTGGCTTGTGGCCTAGAAGTGATTTCTAGTATGGTCGTGTTTCACCACTTACTTCAGTTCTGTAGACTTCAATTCTGTAGATAGTGTACCTTATTTGATACGATACAGTCCCGTATGGTAGATGTCATACGGGACATTAACATGTGGTGTTGTTCCATTGCCATGAAATGATGCTTGTTGCAGCTTGAATGAGGACAGTATGAACTCTTCCTTTCTATTTTAGTCATGTCTCTTGAGTGTTAACCAATTTGATGACTGAGTCTTCATGTTGCTTCCAGAAAGAAATGTGAGAGAAACTTAGGACATGGATTTTGTATAATGAGTTGTACGATTTCAGGCAGATGATAACAGACCTATCTACACCCACTGTGAGCAGCTGATGAAGTCAGTCGGTAACCATGGTAGCTTGATGCATGTGATGGTCTGACACTTTGTGAGCAACTCTCACAAGGTCCCAACTGCACTCAGTGTCATGTTGCCTTTCAATTCAAATTGTTGTTGTGGAGGTTTGTCTGCAGCTGGTACTCTATGAAAAAAAAATTCTGTTGTCTTTTTGTCTGTATTGCTCCTTTGGAGGTAACTAGCAGGCTTCATCCTGACCAGTGATTTTCTGAAGAGTTGGTTCTTCTTCTGTTGCAATAAGCTAAATGGTCTGCAATGCTGTATCCTTCAGTAACTGAACTCAAAATAACACTATTGACAAGGGTATAATCAATTGACTATTTTTTTGGAGTTCAGTCCAATCTTATTGGCTTATACTGTATACACTGGAACTGTCAGCCAGCATAGTCTCAGTATACTGCTGTGTGTCTAGCTGTGTTCCCCATCCCTTTAAGATTTTCAGAAATGGGTTTCTGGATCTGAAGTGATCTTCATGTGTGCTAATTGACAATGACAGCACCTTCAAGAAGAAAGCTCCCAAGGCCATCAAGGAGATCCGCAAGTTTGCTCAGAAGGCCATGGGAACTAGCGACGTGAGGTTGGATGTGAAACTCAACAAACACATTTGGAGTAGAGGAGTTCGGAATGTGCCCACCAGGGTCCGTGTCCGCATTGCAAGGAAACGAAATGATGATGAGGATGCAAAGGAGGAGTTATACTCATATGTGACTGTTGCTGAGGTACCACCTGAAGGATTTGCAAACCTTGGCACAAAGGTTGTGGAAGAGGATGATTAGCTCTCAATCTGATACCAATGTTTTTTTGGCTCCATACTAATACAAGACCATTCATTTTGCAGTGAGGTTTTCCCAGATTACCTCTGAGTGCATACCATTTGCATTCCAATGATTTGGGCATTTGTGAAACATTTTCTACCTCTTCATAGATTTTGTGTTTGGTAACTGTAATTGGCTGATACATGGAGCTACCTGGCTGGTAAATATTTGATGCTTACTCTCTCTTTGCCCTACCGGTCGAGTATATATTTGAGATTCACCCTTACCCTTGTTAGAGTAGGGTAATTTGTTTTGATATGGGCAAAGGGAGGGTATATACTAAAACCACCCCATAGCATATTCACATAACCCATGTTCTGCATGTGTTTAAGTTGGACTTGTTCAGATTGTGGTGATAACTAATGATTATATTTGCTTTTGGCATCTTAATTACGTTCATCGAACTAATTAATGTGAACAAGCCTCTTATCGTATTCTGTTGGAACCCCTTCAGATCTGACTAGGAATTGCCATTGTAAGAATACCTCAGGTATTCCTAAAGTTGTTGATTGGTTTCATCTAACTTCTGTTCCATTTTTTTTGTAAGATGTTTTAGTTTTCATGATGAAAGAAGTTATGGAATTATATGACTAATAAATTATCCAATTGAAAACTAAATTGTCTTTTTCCTGTACTTTTACACATGATATACATTTTTCAATTTGCACTACATTTACCCACATAAGCAAATTCTGTTGATGATTAAATAATTTTACATGTACTTTCTGAATAAGGCAAATGTTTGTCATTTTCCTTCACCCTTACTTGATTGATTATTTTGCAAAGCCCTTCACATATGTCACAAGTGTGTGTGTGTGTGTGTGTGTGGAATCGAGTGTATAATGTTGGTTGGGAATATATATATTGTGGAACAACAATGGATTCAACCTTTGACATTGGCCCAATGACCATGCCCACTTTTACAACATTTCCAAAAGGATCATGAAAGGATACAACAAGAGCATTGAACGGAGGGAGGTAATGTTTCAGGCTGTATGGACCAGTGTTGGTCAGATATAGGTAAGTGGGCTGGTTATCAACGTGAATAACGCCCCAGTTAGCAACTATTCATATCTGGACTTTGCCCATTTTCCAAATTTGGAACTATTGGTAACTGGCTTCTGGAACTCCATTGGTGTATCCTTATTCATATTCATATATGCAAATCCACATTATTCATTATTCATATCCATGTGTATATTTTTTTGAGATCCCGGATATGCATAGCTATACATATCCATATGTGATGTTTAAGGTCCAAATATGTACATCCAGATATACATATCCTTTATAGGGTTAGGGTTTTCAAGCTTAAGGCATTGAGCGTTTAGGGTGAGGGTTTTCAAATTTCAATCTTCTTGGGCAACATTGGACCTTTACGGTTTTCAAGTTTTCAAGCTTGAGCCTTGTCCTTTGTACCATTTTCTGCTTTCTATTGCTCTCCTTTCTATTGCATTAGGGCTTTGTAGAAGTGGCGCCAAGAATATCATGCAAGCATTTTACTATATCCGAGGTTTGAGTTCAAAGCTCTAATTGTTTGAAGTTTCAAGCTTAAGTGTTTGAACTTTGAGTATTTACAATTTGACGTGTGAGATGTGAGCTCTAAATTGGAGTATTTGAGGATTTGAAGGTTTGAAGTCTAAATCAAATGAAAGTTTGAGCAAAGAAGCAAAAGTTTGAACAAAAGTTCCATTTGCAAATGAGTGTCTTTCTAAACATTTGTTTGAGTGAGCACTTGTTTAAGCATCTATGTGGCCATTTATGTTTGAATGAGTGTTTATATGAACATCTATGTTTGAACGAACATTTATTTGAACATTTGTGTGGATGTATGTGTCTAAGTGATCGTCTTTCTAAACATCTATCTAAGCGGTTGTGTTTAAATGAATGGCTTCATTGGAGCTCAAAATTGGAAAAATTGGAGTTCAAAAGTCAAAACACTAATTTACGAGGTCATGAATGAGTAACAACACTACATCATTCAAGTGGTGGCCCTTTTCGTGATAAGTGAAAAAAATCTCTTTTCCATGTTGCAAAAATTTCAATGTTGTGTGAATTTGTGTTTTTGAACATTGTTGCAAATCAATTTCTAAAGTTTTGGAATTTAGTTTATTGGTTGTGTGTCATGTCCACAACTTCTATGCACCATGGTTATAGAATGTGATTTTGACATTGCTAAGAATGTTGGTTGGGTTAATGAACCATACATATGTGAAAATGTGGTCCCCAACATTTCATTTTTAGACATGGAGAACGTGCACTTAGGAACTACAATTTCATTGAAAAATGAAATATTGTAGCTTGTAATTACATAAATTCAAGTTGTATTCTAGAAACCACACCATCAACATTCCATTTGCTAGGGGTTTTTTTTTTTGTGAATGATGATTTACATGTGGATTTTGAAAATCTTTAAACATTGTGATATACGTTGTTGTAGTGTATTGTGGCAAGTAATTTTTTGTCCCAAAATTTTGTTTTAAGGAAAGGCTTGATTAAATATAACAAGATTAATGGGATTACCCCCATGAATACTCATGTTGATTCTATCCATCCCAAGTTGTTTGTGTCATAGATGTGAACACCATAGAGTTCATCCATATGAATGTTCATCTATGACTTGTAATTAAGTTTTACATAATTTTTAATTTAGTTTCAATTCACTTTTAGTTAGCTTTTTGTTAACTTCCAATTGACATTTAGTTCACTTATACTTATCCCTTAGTTCACTTCCAATTCATTTCTAATTAATTCTCAATTAAGTTTCAATTGAGTCTTGTAATTAATTTTTTGTTAACTTATAATTAAATTTCAATTCATTTCTAATTCATTTCTAGTTCACTTTTAGTTAACTCAAAATTCATTATTAATTTTCACATGGGTGGACATGGGCCACACATGGGCCACATGTAAGTTGCACATTTTTTGAAAAGTTTCTTTAATCTAAATGCCCAATGGGTATAAATAGAGGTAAACATTTGTGACAAATGCAAACATTAAACACCATGTTCCAATGGATGGAATTCATACATAATGTTCATCCATAGATCCTAGTTAAATCCTAATTAATTTTTAGTTAAGTTTTAATTCATTTTTAATTTAGTCCAAACTAATTTTTAGTTAAGTCCCAATTACATCTTATTTAGTTTTTAATTAAATCTTAATTAGCTTTAGTTAAATTTTATTGACTATTAATTAAGTCCGAATTACCTTTTAGTTTTCAACTAACTCACAGTTGATTTTCAATTAGGAAGGTTTTCAAGAAATTTCTTTATTTGATGCATACATAGAAGCCTCCTTGGAAGCTTTGTGAGGTAGGTCGTCAAAGGAATATAAATAGGAGTAGGACCCTTCATTTCCTTCAATCTGTTCAACATTAATCTTAAGCACAATTTTGCACCATAGCCTTGTCATGTTTTTTTCATGTTCATGTTTACATATGTTAGCATAATAAATATTTGTTTTCAAGTTGATTTTGCACATCTCATGTTCTTGTTTTTAATTTTTATGTTCTTATATATAAATCACATATTTTTATCTTGGTTTTTGTTTGAAAGTTAAATTTAGACCTATTCCTTTAGCCTTTCTTCTTGTGCTTCTGGAAGAAAAAACAATAATGGGTAATGATGCAAATCATGTGTGACAACGAAAGATGAAAAAGACAAGGCCTTCTAATACTTTTATCACCATTTACTTTGGGTCAATAAACCCTTATAAAAACATAGATGAAGCACAACAAATGTTTATTGAAGATCTTGTGTTTTACATTTGTAAAACTTATTGATCAATTTCCATGCTGAAAACATATGGCTAAGAAGGTTAGTTTTACATTAATGTCCCCAAGTTTCATTTCTTTCTCGAATTACTTTTGTGGATGAAATGTTTCCTAGAATGGTGCAAAAAAACCTTGGATTTGCATTTATTTCCAAACCTTGCATTTATAGCCATTGTTTCATTTAGTTTTGATTTATGGATGTCTAGGGGTATTCATAGTTACAAGAAAATGTGATTTTTTAGAAGGTCCAATTTGATTGAAATGTTTGCATTGACCAAAGGGGATGGTTGTGTTGTTTAAAGGCCTATGGCATGAAAGACACAAGTTATTTTAACTAAGACATTTGACTTAAGTGACCTTTTTGACCATTTGACAACCAAACATTTGGTCAAAAAGGCCAAAGGTTTATTAAGATGATCAAAGTTTTGTCAATTTGACCATACTTAATGGCCATTGTGATTTATAATTAACCAATTGGCCATTCTAATTTGACATTTAATTAAATCAACCATACTAATTTAATTATTTTACCTACAAGTTTATTTTGTATATGGTACATACCAAACCTAAGTTCATAACTAGTAGATCCTAGGTTAGGCATATTACACCTAATAGCTCCTTATACAATTTACTAAGCTATTTACGTGCTACCTTTAGGCACATGTAGATACCATTGATTCCCACATTATCAAGGTTGTTTTGAATGTCATTTCATTTCAAAGAAATATTGTCATGATTAGATTGTCTTGGCTTGTTTTACATAATTCATAAGTGGATTGGCATATGAAGAGTTTTCATTTTGAAACACTACAGCACAAGGCCCTAGAATGTGAAACCTTTGTCAGAAGCATGCAAAATTTGAAGTAGTAGGGACACCTTAATGAGACAAGAAGGCCTAAATGCCCTAAGCCTTTGTTTGTTAAAGCAAAAACATTCATGAAGGTTGCCACAAGAAGAGATGCATTTTTAATTTACACTCTTCCTTCATCAGTTGTTGAGATGCCATCATATTTTGAATCATGCACATTAATGAGTCCTAAGATTAATTGATGAAGACTCACCGTGAATCACCCATAAATCATTACTAAATTATGAAATCCATCACCTAATAAGTTAGCTATTTTAACCACTTACATAAGTATCATGCTACCTTTCATTTACATTAAGTTACACAAAGTTGCCCTTTACAAATCATGAGAGAAAGCTATAATTGATAACAAATTAAGAATCAACATTTTGTGTTCCTTATGTTGAGTCAACCCCAAATTTGCTAATAAAAAGAAGAAGCTTGAGTTGCATAAAAAGGAAAACATTTGGAAAACCTGTCACTGGTTCAACAGCACCTGAGTTCTTCAAGTTGGTAAAAATCAGTATGACATTTAGACATGAAATGTGTTATTGGTATTTTGCAATGGTGGAAGTTGATGGATTGGGGGGGGTGAGCAAGCAATCAGATAAGTAGGGAAGCTCAAACAAGTACAAAGGTGCATGTATGTCTCTTGTAGCAGAAAACTGGCAGGTCTGTCTATTTGCTTATACTTGGATCCACTAGAAGTGAAACAAATTCTTTATGAATTCTTACAAAAGTCTCACCCTTATAGCTGAATTTGCTTTCCTAAAGGCTTGCTTGCTCTCCTCTTGTTGTCTAATTTTTCCTAGGTAGTCAATGATCACCAATTGGATTTGGTTGCTTGTAATGGTTGCTGGTATATAAGCTAAACGCCTTTATTATTCAAATCATTCAATTCACATCAGAAAAGCAAGAGTGATCTCACCACCTTGAAATTTGACCTAAACTTTGCTTTTGTTCTCTGCCCATTTGATTCATCTCAAAACATTGCTTAAACCTTGACTAGTGGCAGCCTCCCGGCGGCCTGGGAGACTTGTTGTATGTTAGATGGTTCGGTTTTGTGAATAGTCCCTAGAGCCAAACATCTGTAATTGAGAACTCCAACTCATCAGCAGTCAAAGGAGTTGCAGTTGATGCACCTATTATGAACTAGAATCATCACCTGCATGATTCCAATCTCTGTAATCGATGGAGAAGTCCAATTGATCAATCGGCAGCTGCATTTCACGCACCTGTAAATCATGACACTAACCTGCATAACATTCCAAACTCTGTAGTCGAGAAGTCCAAGCGATGAGCAGCCAAGGAGTTGCTGTTCACGCAGCTATTCTAAACCAGAATCGTCACCTGCTACCGTATTATTCTGGACCCACCTGTGTTTTCCAACAAACGAGAATTACTTTCTTCCTTTCTCAGCGGCGAGGTTGTTTTCCGAGTGCAAAACGACGCTGGTTTCGCAAACCCTCGTTTCCTTTTGCGCCATCGTTTTGCTGCATTCTTCTCTTTCTTTCTGTGCCTTTCACTTGTTTCTCTTCTGTCTCCCACTGTGCCCCCTCTGCTGGTAGTTCAAGTTTCTACCTGTGCTCTTGTATGCGGGAATTTCTTCTTCATCGCAAGACGACTGTGAACGATCCTTTTGTCGGCCGGTGGAGAGGAGGAGGAGAACGAGGACTCCGTTCGGTGTGGCCGTAGATCGGGGTCGGTTGTTAGTGGTGAGAAGTTTCGAGAAACCGATCTCCTTTGTGGCGGCCTTCTTCGTGCAAGATGAATCCCGAATAGTGAGTTGTTCTGACTCCATCTCTTGTTCTTTGTGTGTGCGTGTGCGCGTGTATTGGTCATGTATGTCCAAGATTCTGGTTGAAGTTTTGGGAGGCGGGATTCTGGTTCAGTGCGTGGGGAAAGGGCGGTCCTGCATTTATGTCATCATATTGATGAATTTGATTCTGAAGTTCTTTTCCTTTTTCTGGACGGAAATGCGGTCATGACGGCTTCCTGGGAGGGATTTATGTCATTTGAACTCTTCGTTGTGGTGGAAAGTTGATATGTCTCCTGTAATTGTACATGCCAGGGTCGTTCCTCGTATCTTGAAACATGTGAGACGTGGGTTCTGAACATCTGGATGGGGTTTGTGGCTTTCCTTGTATTTCCAGTATTTGGCAAACATGTTTTTGCATGCTTTGGGTATGGTTTTTCACTGAAATGTTGTAGATCTTACATGTGCACATGGTTTTATTTGTGCCAGTTATGGCTTCTTATAGAATACTGTTGTCTGCCTGCATCAAACTTTGCCAACTATCCAACTGCTGTAGCCACAGCTTTTGTAGGTCATAATAACATGTAGTTTCCTGTGCTTACAAAACTTATATCATGGTATATTTCCTGGCTAGCAGTCAGCTGATGTTGGAGTGTATTGAATACAGTGGACAAAAATTGTTTGCAGCCTTGGGAAAATGGTTTCCAGTGTAATGAAGCATGTTCCCTGCTAGTCACACTGAGTTGTCCTTGTGGATTAAGAGGTTTCTGCACAGATTGTCCACAAAATTGTTCATCATACAGACAGGCAGGTGCACATTTTGAGTCATTAGCAATCTCTTCACATTTTTGGGTAATTCAGACAAAACTTTGAACACTTTTAGCTCTTCCTTGCACATGAAGAGGAGCATTGGATTGCTTGACATGCCTTCTTTCAGGCAACTCACAATGATTAGGCCTTTCTTATGGGTGATGATCAAAAGTCTTGCATCTGAAAAAATGTTGTTGTGGCAGTAGATGAACTCATGTTCTGAAGTTTGTACCACAGGGGTCATTATCCTGTGCTATAGCTGTGATTGTTGTGTTCCTTCCTGTAATGTACTTGTTATGGTCATGGGATGACCATATTCGAGATCACACATGTTTTATGGGGGACAGTGAATCCATTTGTGTTGGCTACATGGTCAGGTCACAAAACGTATGAGCTCTTCTGGTTTATCTGCTCATGTTCTTAGTCATGAGCTGTAGGAAGGCATGCTTGAAGTGTTGGAGTTTCTCAGGATCTGTTTTCAGTGGTGTCATTGTTTTGCTAATCCGATTGTTTTGCGAATCCATTTGATAGTTTCTTTTCTTTGTGAGCCACGTGGGTATCTTTTTATTGGAATCAACTTGCAGACTAATGTTTGCCAAGTCTGATTAACACTTTCATGACTTGATTATGCATGCAGTGATTATCTTTTCAAGCTGTTGTTGATTGGAGATTCAGGTGTTGGAAAGTCTTGCCTTCTTCTACGGTTTGCAGTATGATATCTCTCCATTACCCTGTTTCAGTTTGTCATGCTTGCAGAAGAAATGTGACTGGCAGGGTGTCTTTTGCCTGACTTAAAACAGATTGTAGGGTCTCTTACTGGTGATCTCATTCCTTGTAGCAGTGTAGATTTCTATTCAAGTTAGTTCAGGAGGGAGATTTTTGTGACATGGTTGGTTTGTTAATTGTGAAAGTAAAGGTAGTTTTTACTCCAGTTTTTTAGTCCATAGTCTACTCTCAACACAGTGTTTTGATGCAGGATGATTCTTACTTGGAGAGCTACATCAGCACAATTGGAGTTGACTTCGTAAGTAACTTGAGCCAGGCCCCTTTGTATCTGCATGCAATTCTGTGTCCACCAAGTCAGTTACTTTCTGCAGCTTTTCTTTACTTTTGCTAAGTTCAGTGCTACACAGTGAAATTTGGGCAGTGCTATGGACATATGACCGCATATCAGATGAAAATTCAATACAGGACATTTCATGACAGGCCCAAAACCGAAATGGTGAAATCTGAAAACTACTTTTGGCCTGTCTGGGAACAGAAAATCCGTACTGTGGAGCTGGATGGGAAGACAATTAAGTTGCAAATTGTAAGCAATTCTTTGTCAAAATTCTTCTCTGCACCATATTTTTTTAACTTTTGGGTTTATCAATGTTTCTAGAGTGCTAGCCAAGATCATGACTGGTCTTCCCCTTATTTCCAGAAATGCAACAAAGAACACATATTTTTGTATAATTGTTTTCACAGAATTTTTAGCAGATTATTCTATTTGTATCAACACAAACCATCAGGAGCTGATGAAGTGAGAGGGGAATAATGGCAGCTTGTCACTGCCATTCATGATGAATGTTATATTCTGATACTTCATGAGTGACACTCACAAGGTTATGACCACAGTCATTTGTTTTGGTTTGGCCAGAACTGGGATAATGATTACCTTCAAAGTGTTATCAGGGAGTCATCTCTTCAATCTCATAGATCTTCTCTGCACCATACGACCTGGTGCCCTGTCTGCTACATCACATGGACTGCCTTTATTTCCTCTAAGCAGTGCATACATTTAAGTACCACTGGTGTGGAAGCACACATTTTCCTCAGATATGAAGGGTTTGAGAAGCCTATCAACCACAGAAGGTGTAATGAAAGAATGTTTGATAATGGTGATTGCAGTGGGACACAGCTGGACAGGAGCGATTCAGAACAATCACCAGCAGCTACTACCGTGGTGCTCATGGAATCATTGTATGTGCTTGCATTGTACTTTTGTGCCTTATCTAAAGACAATGTAGTACAGAGTATGAAGTTGTGCGTGTTAATGTTGGGTCACTCTTGTTAGAAGCTTGGAAATCTGTGAGAAATCCCTGACTGTTCACTTAACTACAGTTTTAGTCTTACTGTTATGTGGTGTACATGATGCCTCTTTACTACGTTTTCTCAAGCTGGCATGATAAATATTTGGATCAGTTTCCCAATGATATGCAATCACCACTGAGTTCAGTTGCACATCGACAGGTGGTTTATGATGTCACAGACCAGGAGAGTTTCAACAATGTCAAGCAATGGCTGAATGAGATTGACCGATATGCTAGTGAGAATGTGAACAAGTTGCTTGTGGGCAACAAGTCTGACCTGGCCTCTAAAAAGGTTGTTGACTACCAGACTGCTAAGGTAAGGATTATTGTGGGTTCATGAGCATAAATGCTATTGGGAATGGTATTCTTTTTGGGACATTTATGATGCTCTACCAATTTAATATCCTGTCCATTTTTCTTTTTTTCCTCTGGTTACAGTTGCTGCCAACTGGTTGCCTCTTGCCTTCCTGGTCTCATAAATGTCTTTGAGAATTAGCTGATGCATCATGCCTGCACTGTAGAGGTACAAACATGCTCCAAATCTCACCTTGTGCATTTTAGTTCGGCCCTGGATTTGGTATACTAGTAAATATATCCAATCAAGCAGAACCTGTTGGCTTTCTTGACCTGGAAATATAAATCAAAAGAGGCCTAGGAGTTCTCAGGCAGAAAAATCGTACAATGTATGTTAATTACTTCTTAGTTTGAATAGGCCAACTATACACACCAGAAATCCTGTGTCTTTAGCCCTGGTTGCTTTCTGGAGTAGTCTTTCCTTTCACTTGTTATCCAATTTGTTTTCATGAACACAGGATGTGTCAATTTGCAAAGTCTTGATACATGATGTTTGTATTGACCCAGGCTTTTGCCGATGAGATAGGCATCCCATTCTTGGAGACCAGTGCAAAAGATGCCACTAATGTGGAGCAAGCTTTTATGACAATGGCAGCTGAGATTAAGAACAGGTATTCTTAGTGTTTCTTTTTGTTTGTGTTAGGTGACTTTTCAATTTTTGTGGTATGCCCCTTCTCTTTTAACTTTGTATCCAATAATGATATTGGTTATGGACAATGTTTTTGCAATTTTCTGCAGGATGGCAAGTCAGCCTGCAATGACTAGTAGCAAGCCTAACACTGTCCAGATGAAAGCTGGACAGCCCATTGTTCAGAAGGGCGGATGCTGCTCATAGGTGGCATGGTTGCCTTATCTGGCACTTTGCCACATTGTATTGGGGATATGTTTAAATTGGTGGGCAACATATGGTTGTTTATTTCTACAACATGATGTGGGGTCTTACATGGTAACAGCTGTCAAGGCATCTCCCTTCACTATTTCTTATGAGATATGTTGGGCAGGCTGTGACAGTTGGTGGCTAGACATTTAGCTCCATTGTTTGAGAACCATGGTCGTTAACAGTTGGATATTCCTAGATCCACCACCACAGCCAATGGGTTCAGCAGTAGTTGGGACACACATGCCAGTCAGGCCACCTCGAATCATCTATCTGGACTTTTGTAAAGGATAACCTGGTTAGTGGGGTGTGTGAACCTTTTCGGATCCAAACCAGGAATAGATGTCCAACTTGAAGAAAGTTTTAGCTTGAAAAATGCCTGGCAGGATGATTCTTTGTAGGTGGCTGCAGTTGTCAAAGAGTGCATCTTGTGTGCGACTCTGTTCTTTTCCAATAGCTCTGAAGCTGCATCTCTTAACATTTTTCTGGAATTGCAATTTGCTCTCATTATTGCCTCCTTCTATTAATGTTTCGTTTGAGTAGTGTTTCCTTGGAGAAATTTGGGATGGGTTTTCTGTTTGGGTGTTGGAAGGATTCTGAACAATGTGGTGATTTCTTAACCACTTGTGATGAAGTTGGGAAAGGTGAAGAGCCCAAAATAGGATCCTGTAAATGTCGCTCATTGCTGACATTCATGAGGGATTTTAGAAGGAAATCCAAATTAAAGTTCAAGTCAATGAATCTCTGAAAAAATTAATGAAAAGACCATCCATCTAAGATTGTATAGAATAATCTTTATCTTTTTTCATCAGAAGATTCATGCAATGGTTTAAGTTTTATATATTTATGGGAGGAAAAGTTGGATTACCAAATATGCCATGATCCCAATAGATTGTGATATCAATAGATTGTCAGGAACCATTGATTTTGTCACAACAAATGCAAAAAATTATTATATTTTGTTTATCATATTATGTCTGCATTATTGAAACAATGATCAAATGGGATTTTGCATGTATAACATTCAATAAATTCCATAAATCCTCATTAAGTTTTTGTTGAAGATAAAAGAAATTGGTTTGCAAGACAAAAAATGTCAAATGTGGATTTCAAACATAATAATATTTACAAGTATATTAAGTATTTCAATCATTATTTCATCATTTTTCTTTTGTATTAAATTGCATCTTCAAGCTGTTTTATCTTTTGCTTCATCTTGTTGACAAACATGTAGATTTTAAATGTTAAAAGTTTTTTTTTCTTTTGAAGATAAATAACCATGGCATTTAAAATGTGCTTGTAGAGGTATAAATGATTTATCATCATGTGGCTTGTGCTATATATTATTGATTTGAAATCTTAATCAACTTATCAAAACACATATCAAAATAGTTTTTTATCTTTTTTTTTTTTGGTTCACAAAATCTTTTGATTGTTTTTTTTCACGTAATGCACACATGATGAAATGAACATCATTTGTTATGTAAAACCTTAAGTGAATGCAATCACAATGAAGGAGAAAAAAAAATGTGCATGTCCAAACATAGAAAACCTATGACAAAAAATCTTTCATCAAAAGTCACAAATTATGTGAGAAAAACATATAATTTAAAATAGTTTTAATATCCTAATTCTATGGTCAACCATTCTGGTTTTGTGTTTAAAACACGTAATTTTCATTGGATCATTACCGATTTCATGACATGCTTCCACATTTACTCCCTCGTGCCCTTTGTGCATATAATTCTCACATAATATTTACAAAATTATAAAAATTACACAAGTTCATAGAATTTATGATCATTGAAACAAAAAACATAAAAATAAAAATTTGAATACCATGCATAATATTGTGATGACTTTGTCATGGTTGTTTCCACATGCTAAATACAAAGGCACCTCTCCATTCTCACCTTTTACATTGACATCTACTCCTTTGTTAACATTTTCTTGAACAATGTCAATATATCCACATGAAGTTTAATCAGACAACACATGTCATGTTGAAGTAAATATTTTTTGCTAAAGGGTAATAATGCAATGTGTAACATGTAATAAATCTTCCTTTTTTTGCACCAAGACAAGGAAAAGACAAAATTTCCAAATGTTCCTAAAGTTGAAGCCACTAATTCGTTCCTACATGAAGTTGAAACATCAAAGGACACAAATATTACAAAAAAAGAAATTCAGCATAAATATCAAGTAGTCGACATGCATAATTGTTGTGGTGATGACCACTAATGGACCTTATACCTAGTTCGCATTAACAAGTTCTAATTATCATTATCATTGAAATTATTTATTCAATGTGCATTCCCCTATGCTTTTGGTCAAAATATTATTAAACCAACCTATAGATATCGTTTTACCTTCAATTGGTCAAAACTTCCATGTGGATGAAAACATAGAAAATTAGATTAATAAATTACTTTGCACCAAAAATGAAATGTGCCCATCAAGTAGATCTAGGCGAATTAAATTTATATTACTTAGTTCATTATCAATATGAACATATTCTTTGACTTTGTTACAACTATATTTTAAAACCACATGTTTAAAGTAGGTTTAAATAAATTCATTGAAATGCAAAAAAAAATTATAATTTACAAAGTAGGTTGTAGCAAGTAGATGAAATATTGAATTAATTTTATTTTTCCAATGAACATGGTAAGATGTACATCTGGATTTTCAACTTAGTGACACAAGGCAAAAAAACCTACAAAGGAGGATGAAATCTTTCTCAAGGAATTATAAATTCCACATAAGAAGTGGAGGGAGGCAAAAAAAAAAGAGGTTCAAGATATGATCATAGTTTTAGGAATTGGTTTTACATATATATAAAAAGGTGGCATGGAATCCTCTTAAAAACATCTTGAGCAAAAAACACAAACACCATGACCATGCATTTGAACCAAAAGATTTAGAAGGTAATTTGCATGATCTTGTATTGTTTTTTTCCTACATGGTCCATTTTTTATTGTTTAGTTATTGTGCAAATGGTATGAGTACTTATCTTTATGAAACATGGTAATTGACATTTTTAGGGTGAAAACACATTAGGGAGGGGGGCAGCACTTTGGGCACTTTGATGACATGTATGTAATGTATATTTTTGCAAAATTTGTTGCATGTAATTTTGAATTTCACTTTTGGTGTTTGGGCTTAATATTTTTGATTTTCACAAAGTTAATGATATACAATATTATTTGAAAAAAAATTTAAATTTAAAAGATTAATAATTCAAGGAATAATAAGTATATTTATTGTATATCTAGTATATTAAAGCATGTTTCTATTTTTAGATTACACTCAGTGTGGGTTTGAATTGTTAACCAAAAAATGTTTGAAATGAATTTTTTTTAAAATGACACATTTCACATATTTTGTCATCTTCCATTTGAAAATGATCGTTTGTCAAAATGTTAATTTACCACACATTGATGGTCATCACCCCCAAAAACACCCATTTGTGATATAATAATTATCAAATTTTTCACATGGCTCACAAATTATTCCAATCATATGGAATCACAATGTTTAATAGATATTACAAATTTCATAAAAACTAAAAAAAATTCAGTCATTTTTGGAGTATATTTGCATTTTTTAGTATGTTGCAACATATATATTTTTGGCACAAATATATTGTAACATCACATCATATTACATTTAAAAATGTAGTTTTTTTGGAATTTGACTTATTTGGGTTTTGACCTATCATAATAGGCAAAAACATTATGAAAATCCTTCATAATAATGACATGGTTGAAGTTCAAACATTGGACCTCAAAAAACAGTATAATGTGACACCAATCTTGGCCCCCCTTAGTGTGCTTTCACCTTTTAGTATGTTGATATTTGCCCCTCTTTCATTAATGTGGGAAATGCAAGTTTCTTATGTTTAGATGTTCCCCCATTAATTCCAAAGGTGGCATAAAAACTCTTCAAGAGGTTTGTTTAAAGTTTTATTTGTTTTAAGTCCTACACACATGGGAATATTAAGTAATTTGATGTTTTTTATTTCATTGCATGTATTAATAATATAAGAACACATGTGTATTACTTTGTAAATATGATTGATTTGAGCATCCTTTTCCAAGTTGGCTATGTGAAAACAATTTGCTTCATGTGCTTCATCATCATATATGTTGTAATAACTTATAAGGTTCATGAACATTGAACATGTATATTGTCCCAGTAGCTACAAGGCATATGTTCTACTTACGTTCACATGATTATTTATTTAGTTTTGCAAGTTCATAGTAAAATGTGTTCAATTTGACATTGGCACATGTATAACTTTAGATTGATAGCATTTTGTGATGTTTTGAAGTAGTGTGATAGGGTGAAAGTGCACTTGAGGGGGGAATTAGGGCAAGAAAATTTACTCTTTTTAAAAATACACTTTGTATTATTTTGGGGGCAACATTTATTTATTTAAGGAATACATAAAATGGATTTTTGATAGAAGGCCTTTACACAATTTTTGTTCCATTTCAAAAGAGAATATGTTTCAAAATAAATATTACTTTCATACATTACATTTGTTTGAATGAAAAGTTTTTCATCCATATGTTTTTTGTGAAATCACATGAATGGAATTGATGTGGAGTTGAAATGGCACAAATAATTGATGTTATGAGTATTATATTATGAAAAGTATTTTTAATCATTTGATATCAATAAAAAATGTAATTTCTTTTAGTACTTTTATTCTTTGAGTATTAAATTATTTTATTTTGAGTAAAATTCAATTAAAAACCTCTTAATATTGGCCTGGTGGAAATTTAAGCACACCTAATTTTGAAAAACAATATTTGTGATATATTTTTGATCATTATAATGTGATTTCACCCCATAACCTATATAATAATTAAACAATGTGAACCTATCCATTTTTATGCTTTATTAAAATTTGAAAATCTTTGAAAATTGGTGATTGCCATTGATAAGTTTATAAACTCAAATTTATCTTCATCCTCACATCTCATTGTCTTGATGTTTGTTAATAATCTTTAGAAGGACGAAAATTTTGTTAGGGTTTATGTATCATGCACTAACTAAAATAATAATAATAATAATATAGATAATAATAATGCAAGTGATTGACCATATCTTAATATTATAAATTGTCATTATACGGATCATGTTTCTAATCTTCATGTTTGATTTTTCCACTAGGAAAAGATTGTGGGTTATATCTTGATTTTGTTTGGTTCATTCACTTTTATTGAATATGCGATTCAACACTTTAAATACAATTATTTGTTCAAAAATTTGCAAATTATTATATATTCATGAGTCCACCAAATATAAAGGTGTTTTTTTGTATTGTGTTCAACCTTGTTTTTTCTAGACAATTGGAGAATAACATACATGGTGAAATATTTATCTCTTTTATGCCATGTCACATAGTATCAAATTTGAACTTTGTTGATAGTTGAAGTCTATTTTGATTTCTTTGTCTTGTTGTTTTTGGTTATGCTTTTGGAAAAAATAAAATAAAATTATTGTTGGTGTTACAAAGTTAGAATCCTCCATTCCTATGCATGAAGGAATGGATTTAAGAGTTACAAATTAGATTTAGTTTAAGATTTAAATAAAAGATTGCATAAAACCCAATTATAGTTATTTCACATTCAATTTTGTGATATGAAAAAACAATTTAAAAAAGTAATAGAGCAAGAAACTTTTTGGAAGTAAAGATGGGCATTGCTTTCCAATAAATATAAATTTTAACTTCCTTACCAAAATAAAATATATATTTCCTTCACATGCATGCTTATCATGATGGAGCTTGGAGTTATTCATCAAATATTACACCATTTGAAGGCCATGACATGTAGATGGAAGGGTTCAAAGCTCTAAAGGCTTCAATGAACATTTAGGGTCTAATAATTGATAAAACTTTCTTATTTATAACACATATTTAATTAATTATGGACTTTACAAAAGTTTAGAAATACCAACACATGATTTACAATGTGCAAGCAATGAGATTTTCAATTATAAATATGACCTAGTGGCCACCAAGTTGTTCATTGCAACAAAAGATCTAAGGAAAACAACAAAAAACATATAGGTTGAACATGTAAATTACACCTTGTGGCCACTAGATTTTAGCCATAGAAAAAAATCTAGAATAAATAGCAAAATGCATGTTTATATCCACCATCAAATTACACCTTGTGGCCACTAGATTTTAACCATAGCAAAAAGATCAAGAATAAATAGCAAAATGCATGTTTAAATCCACCATCAAATTACACCTTGTGACCACTAGATTTTAACCATAGCAAAAAAATTAGAACAAGTACCAAAATGCATTTTCACATCCACCATCAAATTACCCCTTGTGGCCACCAAATCTTAACCATAACAAAAAAATTAAAACGAGTAGCAAAATGCATCTTTACACCCATCATTAAATTACATCTTGTGGCCACTAGGATTTAATCATAACCAAAAATAAAACGGAATGATTAACATAATAAAATTAACACAAATCAACAAAATTTATTAAAATTTTAAATACAATTTGAAGTTTAAGCCAAGTTAGCGTGTGAGCCATGGATTTAATTCAACAAGTTGTTAAACTTTTGTTCCATAAATTCCCTTACTAATAATGATTCAAATTTCTATAAACTTTAAAGTAGTAATTATTAATAGTTGAATTAGCCTTTGGATATTTCCAAACATAAGAAATTTTTAAAAAAAAATTGATGTAACAATTAATTAATTTAAAAACTTATTAAACCGTCCAGAGTGCATTATTCTTTTTATGTGTAGAGAGGTGAAAAGGGATATAAAATTTGGTGTGGTTTTTACTAATATATTGAGAATACAAACCCATAAGTAACATTAATATTTCACCATGACGATATGAAATTAGTTTTGTAGAATAATCTTCAAGCACTAATGATGTACTTGTAAGATTTTTAGAATGTAATCCTAATACATCTTTAATCAATCTTCATTTCTATCAAACTTTTAAACAAAATTGAGATCGAATTTAGATATTTACATTTCCATTTGAATAGCCTCAAGTAAATTATGATTTAGTAAATGATTTAGAAGGAAAAGATCACAACTTAAATTAGGATTTGAGAAACCTTAATTTCGACGATGGATCTAAAAAGTACATGGGAATTCTTATAATAAATTTTTTAATTCATATTTACTATGTATTACATAATTAATTAATACACGATAAGGAATAACTAAAAGGTATTAAATGAGTAAATGATACACGAAAATGTTACTAATGTCATTGGGTTGATTTAATCAAATAAGATTTCAAGGATGTTTACTTATTACTATTGATAAATTATCTTAATAGCTAGTTACTTGAAATAATTAAAATGAAGAAGTAGGATGTTAAAATCAAATAGGTAGAATTGACAATAATCGAGTTTAAGAACCCATTAAGATATCCAAGGTGAGGAAAAGGATGAATCCTTCAATTCCATTGGTCATGAGGATTATCATCCTATTTTGATTAGAGGATCGAACATTTTTAGTGTTTCATTGGGCATAAGAATTCTCATTTAAAACTTTATTGGAATGTCAAATCATTATCAATTCCCATTGATTCATGAAGGAGGAGAAGGTCATTGATTGGAAAGAAGGATTTCCATAACTTCCATTTGACAAGGAAAACGAACTCAAGGAGGGGTTATGGAAAGCTTGGGGGAAAAAGAAAATTATTTTGTGTTTTTTTGGAGAGAAGGAGAATGAATGTGTAAGAAAAAAACTAGCTATTATGTATGAAGAAGTATTGTTCATGGAAACAAATGGTGTGTAAACAAAAGAGCATGGAAGGAAGTTATGTGTAACAAATAGTCATAGTGGAGTTCATGGAATGATTTCCATGAACAAGTCTCTGGAGTTTTTACTAAAATAATTGTTACTCTTAGATCCACTATTGGATTTGTTGCAAAATTCAAAAAAAAATTGTTTAGGAGGTGTAAAATGTTCTTTCAAAATTTCAGCATCATCGGGATTGTTGCAAGGGAGTTACATTTGATGAAAGTAGAGGGGGTTTAAAGCCATTTTTTCCCTCAAATCTGGTTTAAATAGCTCTTAGTTTCAAAGCATAACTTTTGATTTCAAAAATAAAACTTATAAGATTTTACGACATTGTTGCCTTTAAGATTAATTTTCTAACAACCCTATGCATGCTAGATTAAAAGATTGTACGAAAACATTATGAGGAGCGGAACAAAGGGGGTCAATTACTAAGCGTGAACATTGATTTAACATTAACACAATGTTTCTTCACATTTTATCATGGTAAACCTTGATTATTCCAAAAGGTCTTGGTATCCTCCAAGTGGACATAACAGTTTTTTTTATGAATTTCATTACATTCTATTTAATCACCTTAACTTGATAGAATATAACTACATAGTAGTTCTACCCCCAAATGAGTTTTGTGAGTGCATAACTTCATGTAGAAAGGTGTGTAAGAAATCTTCACATAGTGCCCAATTTGTTGATAAGTTTTACTGCAAATGAAATTAAAAAATTAAGGAATTCCCAATTGACATATTAATGGAATAAATAAAACATATTTTGTGACTTACAAATTGAACTTAATTGCAATTATAATCCTATCATAAATGAAAGATTATTATAAGTAACTCTAAAACAATGCAAACCTTAACAGTAAGGTCAATTTTTCCTCGTCTTAAAATTTTTGTGATGGTCCATGGTCAAATATGTAACTATATCCACATTGTTTTGAAATAAGAATCTAAATGGAAAACATTGTTTTTCCCCTTTTAGAGTTACAAACGTCATTGTGTAATCTATGCACAACAATCATAACCAATTGTAAGCAAAAATTAGTGCCAACAAAAAAATATATATAACATAATTTTTTCAACATATAAGATAAGAAATGATTTGAAAGATAAAAAATGAAAAGAAATGAAATAGTTCAGAATGCATACCCAAACAAGGTTGGGCATTGACAAGCTTGCCATTGGCACAATTCATATATTGCATGAACCAAGAATAATTTCATGAAGAAGAACACCATCCTTGTAAACCATAATCCTACAAGGCCGATGAGAAGCATGATAGAGAATGTCATATTAGTTGAAAAATGGAATTGTAGGGTAAAAGTCTTTCTGAAATACCTAATGGGTTAAATCGTTCATTATGTGGTGGCTCTTCATTCCTAAGGTGAATTTGTGTTTACATTTGTGCAATGCAAACCTTTTGGTACAATGTGATAGATTGTTAAGGTAGATATTGAATTTCCATGGCTTTTAGATTCTTGTAACGATCATTGTAACTCTTCTTCCTATAACATGGTGTCAAATGATTGTTTATAATTGAATTAAAGCTAAATTTGATAATATGCTTCAAAATATTTAATTTAATGATGTGGTGAATATATTGTATGGAAGGTTTGTGACCTTACAATTCCTTGGATTTGTGTTAAATATTGAATTTTGCAATGTATTCAGGGGAGGATTTCATATAAGTTTGATTTTTTTATTGCTCCTTTATTCATTGGTTAATGAGCTCAAAATCCCTTTTTGGTTTAAAGTCCATGAATTTGCTCATGTTCAATCTTATTTTTGCCAATTGTGTTTTTAAAATCTTGGGAACAATTGTTTTAAAATATGCTTGAACTTTTTGAAATTATATGTTATGGCTTTTGTATGTGCGTCACTATGTGTAAAAAATCAAATGCAATTAGTTGAAATGTTTTTGCATAGTTGCCTTGGATGAGCTCGACTTGCTTCAATTTAATCCACCTATGGATTTTGTTTTGTAAAAGATTGCAACGACTTCTGATGTTGAAACTAACAGGCTTTAAGAAATCAAAATGACTTCAGGTTTTACAAAGGATGGTGGATAAGAATTACACCATCTTCTATTTTTGCTGAAGATATTCAACACAAAAAAAATTGAATGAATTTTGGTTCTTGCAAGCAAATTTGGCCTATGATGGAGGTGAGCGACTATCATTTGATTTTCAACTTGAATGGTGTTTTTGTGTTGAATAACGAGGGTCAAACTAGATCCCACCCGATTATATTGAGGCCTGGCTTAAAGAATTCCTTTTCGTTTATGTAAAAAAATTCACAGTGTACATATATGTTCATTGGCAATGAAAAGGAACTTTTTGAGGCACTTGGACATAATCACCAAAAAAAAGGCGTCCTCCTTCTATCTTCCAAAATACTAGACCAAACTTTTTGCTTTAGAAATAATCACTTCTTGTTGGAAAAGCTTGACAAGCCTGTTTTTCATAAAAACCTAAAGGATTTCTTTCATTTTTTTCCTAGAACAAAATTTGAAATTACCTTGCTAGTAGATGACATGCGTTATAAAAATATGTTTAATCCTCCTTGTAGTGCCATTTTTTTTGAAACATTTTACGGGTCTCACATTTGTTCCACATTATTCTTTTGTACTTGGAATCATTGCATTCGTTTGGAATGCGGGTTTATAAATTTGGAGGATTGAATCCTTTTGGTAACATTACGAATGTGCCTCTTGGTGACCCTTGGTATGAATAATTGAATGCTCATTGTTTTACAAAAATGCGATGAAACCTTTTGTAACAAAACTAAGTAGAGATTTACAAATTAAAAAAGGTGAAACATTTATTGTTTTATTACTAAATTATATGCATGAATAATTTAATATTTTGAATTAAGATGGGTGCATGTTTTGTTTTCATTAAATTTTTTTTCAACGCTAATTGGTTCTAGTCTAGTTTAATGTATTTGTCCATATGACTTGGTCATTTTCAAATGTAGACATGACCTTCTCATTTGAAATTTTTTGATTTCAAAAACATGTTTCTAGGCTACCATAATTTGTTCCATGATTTTGTTTGCTTATGGCTTGGTGGCCACTAGGTGCTTCATGCATGTACTTGAATATTTCCCCTATATTATTGACCAACCGTCTGGATAAAGATGACTAGTCAAATAACACTTGAGTCCCATTATTATTTAAAGGATTTGAAATGCATTTATTGTGGTTGTTGTGGATTACTTTATGGGAAGGAGTCTCAAACATTACTCATTAATGATGAACCTAACAAGGTGCCCCAAAATTCCAAATGGAATGGTCATTTTCTTGAATTATTTAGGGGACAAATGTTGTCAAAGAACAAAGTGTAATGGTTGGACCTTGCATTTCATTTGTGGTCACCTAATTGAATAATTCAAGTTCATTATGATTTTATGGTCAAGTATTTAAAACTCCGATTAAGTTCATCCTTGAAAAATTATTATTGGTTCCTGTAATATATGGGTAGTGATAATGGCAATGTTTGCAATATCTTGCCTTCTTTAAGTATCATATATTTTGAATCATTTTATTTCATTATTTCATTTTAATCTTATTTTGTAAATCATTTTCTATGGCATAACTTTTATACATGGTTATATCTATTCATATGCCTTTGTTTTCTAGTATTAACTTTTGTTTGTAATTGAATTAGACAATTGTTCGCAAATTGCATGATGTCATTTGCAGCTTTGAAGGGGAGAAAAAAATGTTGGTCACTCAATTTTTTATTTCAAAATGGTGTTGATGTTGTTACATATTTGAGCATGGAAAATCATAAGACTAGGAGGATTTGATATTATCTTTCCTATATATATTTTTTAAATTATGGTTTTTTAAAAAATGACTTTTTTATAGTGGAGTTTTAATTCCATGACTTTTGGAAAAATAAGTTCAAGTGTTTTGACAATCTAGTGACCACTAGGTTCAATTTATTTCATATTATCCTTCAAATTTGGGCTATTTTTTTTATTAAGGTTCGTAGAAAAAATATTTTTTTCATAATGGATTTTTTGTTTCAAGCTCATTGATGAAATCACATGAGGTGTTTTGACAACCTGGTGGTCACTAAGCTCAATCTGTATCTAAAACATTTAATAAAGTTTGTTTAGTTGTTATGTATTAATCTATAAACAATTTCAAATTTTGCAATTTCTTTCCTTCTTAAGTGGACTTGTTATGTAATTTAGATTTTTTCTATGATGTAGCTTCTTTTCCTCTTGTTATAGGCTTGGTGGCCATCATGCCTCAAGATTTAATTTGGATTCAATCCAATCATGTATGTTTGATATTTGTAAATTGTATTTCATCAAATTGACATCCTCCAAATTCTTTTTTTACTTTTTGTTAAATAACTTCCCATGGTGTCCACAAGCTTTAATTTGTATAAATTGGGATGTAAATTGTAAATTTTTCATCAAGAGTTTTAAAGTTTCCTTGTTGTCAACAACCAAGTCCTAGGGACCACCAAGTCATTTATAAATTGAAAGATTCAAAACAAATAACATTGTAAATTTTGTTTTTCCATTTTCAAACTTTTGTAAAGTCCTAAATCAATTAAATGTGTTGATATTGAAAATTCCCCCAATAAATTAATTTTATATGTTAACTATTTTTGAAGAAATATAGATTTTAAAAAGTGTATAAATTTTAACAGATTCTACATTTCTTCTTGAAAAATGATCATAATTTCAAAACATGTTAAAATATGATAACTATTTTAGTTTTTTGTATCATATGCCAAAACTTTGTTCATATACACATTATGACCCATTTACATTTCGCAAATGGCTTTTGAAAATTGGAAATTTGGAAATTATATTTTGAATTTCTAAGAATTTCAAGTATCATAATTTTTAAATTATGAATGTTTTTCATATGTGGATGGTAGGTTATCATCACTTCAAAAAATCCCATTAGAATTTTTTTATTAAAAGAGTTTTTAGCCTAATGCTTTATAAAACTGATTTTGGGGTGTTAAAATTTCCTTTATTAAAACCAAAATTCATTTCATTAAATTGAACTATTTAAAAAAAAAAATCTTTCAACAGTCATAAATCATTTTGCACAAATTTTCTCAATGATGAACATGACATTAAAGTGGCATTACATAAATATGTTTCAAAAAATTGACAATTTTTTGGTCGTTTGACATGGTTTTTTGCTCATTAGACTATGATCGCACCCATTGATTCCATTTCACTAAAAGGTTGTAAAAGTTGTTTACTGAACATGAAACAATTTTCTATTTTAATCAAAAAATTGAACATGTATTCCACAATTAGATGGCCTCACTTTGTAAAAAAAGACCTCCAATTTTTTTCATGGTAGGTCCAAATGTTAATTCCATTTCAATAAAAGGGTGTAAAAGTTGTTTCAAGAGCATGAGACAAGAAAAAAAATGTATCAAAGAATTGAATACATAACTCATAACTATATGTCTTTCCCCTATAGAAAAAACAACCCAAATTTTTCATAATAGGTCCAAATGTTGATGGGTGCAAACATGATAAAATGAGCCATGGTCGCTTCCTTGGCGATTATTCATTCTTGAAATATACTTGAAATATTTCAATAAAATTTCCTTAAAATTTATTTTTAAATCATTTAAAATTTAAAATTATGATGTTAAGGTTTGTATCAAAATACTTTCATTTTCAAAATATCTTATTTAAAAATATCAATTCTTTTTTTATTACTTAAAAATTACTGGTTACAATGCTTTAGGATTTTTTTTTTGTGTATTTTAATTTATTAAAATTATTTCAGATTCATTCACATGTTCCCATTATATATTATGAATGTTAGCATATAAATAAATCCAATGATTTCACCACCAAATTAGATTACTATTTTAAAATTAAAAATATCAAACATTGATTACATTTGTTGTGAATCCTATTAATGTGGTCACACTTTGATTTCAGTAAAAGAGTGTGAAGGTTTCAAAACCATAAAACAACTAAATTTTTCATATCTAGCAAAATTTAAATACATAACTTACAACTATATCTGCCCATCCACCATCCAAAAAAATAACCTAATTTTTTTGTAATACCAAACGTTAATTCCATTTCATGAAAAAAGGTGTAAAGGTTTTGAAGAGCATAAAAAAACTAAAATTTACATATTTGACAAATATTAAATAATAACCTGCACCTATACGCCCAACCACCATACAAAAAACAACCCAATTTTTTAATAATATCAAATTTTGATTCCATTTCATCTATAAGGTGTAAAGGTTTCAAGAGCATAAAAAAGCTAAATTTTGCATATTGGACAAACATTAAATACGTAACCTGCAACTTTATGTGCCCAACCCCTGTACAAAAAACAACCCAATTTTTTTTTATATAGTAATAAATGTTGATTCCATTTCACAAAAAAGGTGTAAAGGCTTGAAGAGTATAAAACAACTAAATTTTGCATATCCAAATATTAAATACCTAACCCACAACTCTTTTCCGTATCATATGATTTCTCTAGTGTATCTGGAGAGCACCTTGCAAAGCAAAAAAATCCCATTAGGCTTTTCAAAAATTGAAAGTTTTGCTTTGGTGGGCATTTTGTTTTCCTAATGCCAAGCATTCTTTTTTTTGCTCTTGTGATATGAAATGGGTATCATGGGGAAAAAAGTACGAGGTCACTCTTTAGGCTCAATAAAGCATGCATGCAAGGGCATTACTGAAATTGGGCAGCACTTGACTTCCACCCCATGCAGGCCCTTATTTTGGTAATTCCCTCACCCTTGTGCTTTACCTGACACTAATATGAAAATATATGTAACCCAACTCAAGATGATGAAGCCCTCACAAAGTCCAGGCAAGCAAATAGCCCAAAAGAGGCAGGTCACCCGGAGGAATGTGAACCACTAAGAACTGAGCCCTCCACTAGTTGCATGAAGCATATCAACTGAAGAAAGGGGAGGTAAATCCGATAAATTCAAGGATCAAGAGAGGAGAAGGGGGGGGGGGAGGGGGGTGTGGCCGGATGGGTGAGTGCAGGGTTGAGTTTGGAGGAGTGTGAGTAGCAAGTACATGGCATGTAGTGGATGGGCATATCTAAGAAATTGGATTTGGATTTGGACACATTATTTCTGGACAATTTAAGGGGGCTAAAGATGTGGAAAGGGTAAAAAAGAAAGAGAAAAGAAAAGCCAGAAATGAAGAAAAAAAGAAAAAAGAAAAAAGCAGGGGAAGGCGGAAGGGGGTGTGGAATTTGGACGGTAGTAAAATCTCAGATCTGTTGCCACCACACGCAATGGAATCGGACAAAAATTTCAGGAGTGTTGTTTATGCAGCAGCAGGGTCGGAAAATCTGCGGCCATTCCAGCGCAGAATGTGTAGCTATTTCGGCCTAGCCGCTGTTGTTTGTTTTCACGTTTGAGTCGCCACCTCGCTCGTCGAGTCTCTCTCCCCCCCCCCCCCCCCGCGCGCTTGTGTGTGTGTGTGTCTCTCGCGTCCCTCGCTCTCTCTAACGTCCGTCTCGCTTGTCTCTGTCTTGGCAATCGTATGTTGTGGGTGTTGTGATTTGGACATCCAATCCGCAAGTAACATCAAGCGTCAACGCTTGACAACAACAAACAAACAATTAGATCACATGAGAACGAAAGATCAGTCCAACAGTCATCATGTGTGTCTATAGATATTCACGCTACTGTGGTGCCCGATCCAACTAGTTCATTCATCTCCACCCATCACAAGAGATTGCAGCAAGCTCAAGTAGTTCTAGTTAGATGTAACTTACTGCAATCGACTCATAGCTTTTGTTTGTTCTTCTTTAATTAGATTCAGTCCATAGTAAGTCTCCGATTCCGTTCTCCATTTGTTTTTGCAGTTTCTTGTGTTGTACACTATTCACGAATACGTCTTGTGGTGGTGGTGGTGGTGCTGACTGTTGTCCGTCTTCCAAGCTAGCTAGCTAGCTTGCCTGCTGGGTCTTATTAGAACGGATCTGCATCATGGGTAAGCAGCAGCTGGAGCACAGCTTACCGGCTTTGATCCAGTCCATGTTGTGGCATTTTCAACAAGCCTGGGTATCACGGCGGCCTTCGATCAAGCAGCCCAGTTGTACTGTTCTCATGGCAGCTTCCGAAACTGCAGCGACCATTACTGTACTACCTGCGCCGCAGGAGTCACAACCAAACTATGAGGAGGTCCCTCATGGCGCCAAGGGCAATTTTGCTCTGTTTCCCGTGTCAAAGTTTCCTGCACCAAGGGAAAAACCTTATTCCCTTGTGATTTCCCCCTTAAGACCTAGAACCTGAGAGGAAGATGAAGGGGAAACCATGTGAAATTTCCCACATGTGCAATTATTTGTACAACCCTTACCACAAGGACCATTTGGGAAAAAGCTGGATTTCACCTGGTTCATGGCCAAAATGGAAATACAACAAAAGCTTAAGTAGAAAAGAGCATCAGGGTGGTGTACAAAAGAAGTACATAGTGTAAAAGGAGGGATGACATAGTTATAACTATGTGAACTAATTTTCAGAGAAAATTTTGATTAGATATCATCCAGAGCAGTAGCCATTCTCTAAAAGCTCTTGAGTCTTCATGGGACATTGATAGATTAGAGCATATAAAGCAAATTACACTAAAGAGCTTTCCATTCCAAACAGGATTAAGTTCTACCTAAAATACAAACAGGGAAATCTATGCTTGAGGAATATAGTACTCAGAGATGAATTGCAAATTACATAGATTAGGGCTTTAGAAAAATGAAGAGAATTACATGAGAATGCATGAGAATGCATGAGAATGCAAGGTGCAAGGGTTATGGTTGAAACACACATTGCATACAGAGAATGCATGAGAATGCATGAGAATACAAGGTGCAAGGGTTAGGGTTACAACACATCAAAAGAAGCCGAAAAAGCATTATAGTAGTACTTGGTTCTTTAGGGACTGTAGAGGAACAAGATGTCCAGGCAGTTTATGGAGTTGTTGTCACAGCACATGGTTGTCTAAGGTAAGCTGAGAAGTATGTCAAGCAGGACGTTCACTCTCCATTAGAAGGCTATTGAATGCAGCTAGCTTTCAATTCATGCTCACAAGCCTTGCAGATTCCAGTTTCCTTTGCTTCTTCTCTACATACTTGCAAACACAAAGAAGATAGATTCTGCTCCAAGAATCTTATGGGAGCAGCAGCAGAAGGTAGATTCTAGAATTTGAGAGCCTTATGTGAAGCATCGTCCATTCACATCTAGAGCTACACAATGGCACATGAGGCTGCATAAACATTCAGCAGTCCCTAGTTGTGAAAACTCCATGATCCATGACCTAAGTGTCTGCTACCTTATAACTCAAAGACCAGATGCATCTCGGCATCTATCACTTAGATCATCCACATGGGCAAGCCTTTCAACACAAGCAACATAAGATCTTGAGCAAATCACTTTGATCTCCAGCAACATGTATTATTCCCTTCCATTTTCAGAGCTGCCTAGTTAAAACTCTGGTGATATTATATTGTTGTTTTTTAATTCCCTCTGTTTCAATGTGATGTCTTCCTTAGAAGAGATGTTTTGAAACTTTCTATAACTACAACTTGAAAAATCAGAAGGAACCAGGTCAAGTTGCTACAGATTGCAAAGAATTTTTTTTCCTGGATCTTCTAATAATTGTTTCACATGGCTCCTAACCTCTTAACCATTGTTCTGATTTGCAAAAATGTTCTTTCTCACTGTCATTAGAATAGCTTGTAACCTGACACAAATCCTGAGTTTCAAGTAGAGCAAAACGTTCTCAGCAGGTCTGATTCTAAAGTGAAGCTTCTGCAGAGTTTCAAACTTTACAAAGTGTACAGGTTATTGTCAACTTGTTAAACCCTAGGGAAAAAGAGAATGAAAGAAAACCCTAGGAACGTGTCCTAAAGTTGGACTTGCAAAGGATGGAAAATGGAAAGAATACCCAATTTGTAGCAATGCTGGAGGAACAACAAAAGGAGATTGAAAAATTGTTTACTGTTGTAAGCAATTCCAAGCTTCAAAAGAGTCTTGGAAGATGGTCTATTGAAAGCACTTGAAGAAATAGGGCTCAGATAGACTCTAGAAATTGAGGCCAGTGAATGTTTCTCCATCTCATGGCAGCATTGTATCTCTTTCCCCCATACCCACTCTACAGGTTTTCCATGGTGACAACTTGTAACAGAGGCATTGTGCAACAATCTCTCAAGAGAATGCCAAGATTTAGTGTTGGTAATTTGAGAGACCTTGTACCTCTTGAGATTGTTTGGCAACTTGGCAACAACTTCTAGCATGCATAAATTCACCTCACCGACAAAATATTCTTTCTCCAATAGTGGCCCAGCTCAGCTCTAATTGCTTTCCTCATGATTTGTTCATCACCATAGCAAATGA
Organism: Sphagnum contortum; assembly: GCA_963920785.1. NCBI lineage: Eukaryota > Viridiplantae > Streptophyta > Sphagnopsida > Sphagnales > Sphagnaceae > Sphagnum > Sphagnum contortum. Next base: position 15,012,567 of record OY987290.1, on the reverse strand, counting down.
ACACAATGGAGGATTAGTGTTCTTGACCATCATCACATCCCCTATTTTTGTATAAAGAGGGCATCAACCAGGCATTCCTTGTTGGAAGAGATTATCCCTTGGTGAAATGTCCTCCAACTCATAAGCAACAATCAACTCATTATTTTGCCCTACAATAGGCATGGGGATGAACCTATGCATTTGGAGGTTTGATGGTATGGTGTCAGTTCTAGGCCATCTTTGTAGATGTGATTGTAAGACAACCATCCTAGTGCTGTCATGCTTGAAAGCCAAATCAGATGATGATGCCAATGTTGTTGTATTGCAAAAATCACCTTGGAATTATCCTCCTATCACCATAAAATTCATAGATGAAGAACCTCTTAATCTTGGCTTTCCACGTCGATGAATGACCTTCGTAAGCTCATCAGGCTCGACAACCATCAAATCACCTACTCGATACTTGTTTCCATGTAATATCAAGTATGAGAATCCTTGCACTCACTACAAAAAATCATGACTTTTCAAAAGGCCAACTTGATTGAAATGTTTACATTGACCAAAAGGTATGTTTATTTTAACTAAAGGTTTAGGGCATGGAAAACACATGTTACATTTGACCAATACATTTGATTAAAATGACCTTTTTAACCAAAAGTCAAGTCAAAAATCTGGTCGAAATTGACAAATATTCATCAAATCATCATGGCTTAGTAAATTGGCCATATTCAATGGATAATGTTTAGTCAAATTGACCATTATGATTTGACATGTAGTCAACTAAACCATATTCATTTGATAAGTTAGCTTATTTGTTAAGCCTATGCTACCTACTTAACTTAACATAACTAGCATCTTAGGTTAGGCCTAAACTACCTATCTAGCCTAACATAATTAATAAACTAGTAGGCTACTTGTTAAGTAATAATTTAGCTACTAGCTTAGTTAGATAGCCTACCATAGACCCATCTAAAATAAGTTACTTAACACATAGCCTAGGATTATTAAGTAGCCTATAACTAGGTAGTATAAGCTTTTTAGGTAGGTATCCTAATTGACCTAGGCTTACTAAATAGACTTATTAACCATGTAGGTACCCTACTAACTTAGGCCTACTATAGGTGCATAGCTTAGACCTGGTAAATAAATAACATAAGCCATCTAGGTTCAATAGGTAGGTAGCCTATCCTACTAATTAGGTAAATAGCCTAGGCTTACTTAATGGGTAGCTTCACCTAGGCTATCAAAATCTACTTGGTAGCTACATACATAGTGTACAAGCCACCTAAGCCTACAAGATAAGTAACTTGACCTAGGCCACTTAAGCCTATTAGGTAGGTAGGTAGGTAGGTAGTTTAACTTAAGCTACCTAAGTAGGTATGTAACCTAATTTAGGTTACTTAGGAAGGTACATAGCCTAACCTAGGCTTAGGTAACCTGGGTTAGCTTGACCTAAGCCTAGTAGGTAGGTACAAAGCTTAATTTAGGCTACCTAAGTAAGTACATAGCCTAACCTAGGCATAGGTAACCTAGGTTAACTTGACCTAAGCCTAGTAGGTAGGTACAAAGCTTAACTTAGGCTACCTAGGTAGAAACATAACCTAACTTGGGCCTACTAAGTCGGTATGTTGCCTAAACTAAGCCTACTAGGTCAGTACGTAGCCTAACCTAGGCTACTTAGGCCACTTAAGCCTACTACATAAGTACATAGTTAATCTAGGCTAGGCCATTTAGGCTATTAAGTAGGTAACCTAGCCTAGTATTAGGTAGGTAGTTTATTAACCTAGACCTACTTAATAGGCTAGGTTGCCTACCTAGTATGCTTAGGCTATATTGTTAATACGCCAGTAGGTATGTATGTAACCTATTAAACAACATAGGCATAGGTAATTTATTAGCTATATATAAGCATAGATTTAATACAATCACCTATCAGGCATAATATAATATAACTTACATGTTACCTAAGTACATGCATTTACTAATAGGTACCTCCTACCTATCTAGGCTAACTTACTTATAACCTACCTATTTATGTAAGTAATGTAAAAAAATTCAAATCCATACCACATGTCCACCATTCCTTTTGAAAATTGGAGAGAATTTTAACATTGATGATTAGAAGGGCAAAAGGATTTGAATTAATGAATATTATTTTTATACTTATTTGAACACATTTGGCTCAAAAATGTTTTTAACCTTGAATGTTATGGATTTTGAAAATGCGCATTTAACAAAAATTGTTCATGTTAATGTGATAGAGGGCATGAATGCATAATATACATGATATAAAATCAATTTATAGTCAAAATGTATTTATATCAAAAATGTAGTGTTAAAAGGAGGTACCTAAAATACAAATTTTAAAGCTATAAACCAACATAAATTAACAACATGCATCATGTGCAATGATGTGTTCTCAAGCTTTTTGATAGACCCAAATGTGAGTCTAAAATGAAATAATGGAAGAGTAAGCAGTTGGAGCACACTCCTTCGTTCGCACCACTCTAAGGGGTAAAGGGGTGTGCTGGAGCTTCGGGATGAGTCTAGGAAGAATGACAAGCATTTAATCACTCACATGGATCTGCACAAACAAAACAACAAGTTGGTTAATGCATAGTTGGAGCACTTTTGGTGCTAGGACGAGCCATAGGCAAATGTGAACTCAAAAGACTCACCACGGCTCGAATTTTGGGGAAGCCATCACCTTCCCCCTTATAGTATACTTTGTGGTTGCCCACGAGGCCCACATCCAAATGACATTTTGTCCCGGAAATTGCCAAAGTTGGGACTCCCGCGACTTTGGGGCCCCATAACTTTGCATGCAGACCTCCAATTGAGATGAGGTCTAAAGCAAAGTTGTAGCCTTAGTCAAGAGATTTCCAACGGTATGTCACAAGCCATCTACACACAAGGAAATCGGGTCGATTCCCGACTTTTAGTGTTCGGGAGTCAAATTGGCAATCTTAAACCCTAAATTGGCAATTTGACTCCCGACCTTGCTTTTGACCATAACTTGTGTTTCAGATGTCCAAATGCATCATATGAGCCCATTTTAAACACCTACGTTCCAAGAGCTTTTTCAATGGCATAGGAACTTCTCAAGCCATTGAGTTTTGGCCCCTTGCAGACGCCCTTTGAAAATATAGAAGTCCACCGGGACTCCATCTCCCAAAATGGGAGTTACCTTGGGAGTGTGAGGGTTCATTCCCTCACACTTTCCTACATTCCTGGGAGCATGCAGTATGACTCCCAGGCTTCCTCTTGGCCCACAACCTTGCAAGCCCCTTTGCCTTGGTTGTGAGCCCAAGGCTAGGGTTGTGACATGCAATCTTTGGAAAATAACTTTTACTTTGGTGCCCCTAGATCTTTTGACCATGTTTTCACCTTTTGGTGGGTAAAAACACAATCAAAGAAACCACCCAAATGAATGGACATTCGTCAAAATTACATTGTTATATGTTTAAAAGATCATAAATGAATCATAATAGTTTGGATTGTCATAATTATTTTGGAATATTTTCCATTAATTACAAATTTTACATTCTCAAAGCTTGACACAAATAAAAAAAAATTTAGCATGTTCAAAGCACTCAAACCTTGGGAATGGACAATTTTCGTTTTTTTCAAATGTCATTTTTTTCTACCAATTTTTTAAAAAAATTTGAGAGGATTTTAATATTGATGACTAGAAAGGCAAAAGGATTTGAAATGATGAATTTTTTTTTATAATTGATTTGAAAAGATTTGGCTCAAAAATGTTTTTAACTTTTAAAATTATGGATTTTGAAAATGTGATTTTAATAAAAGTTCTTCATGTTTAGGTGATAGGGGCATGAATGTATAATATGCATGATGTAAAATCAATTTTTAGATGAAATGTATTTATTTCTAAAATGTAATGCTAAAAGGGTTACTAAAAACACAAATTTTCAAATTATACACTAACACAAAAATGACACGTGTCATGTGCAGTCCTTGGAATGACTTTTACTTGGCATCCCTGGCTCCTTTGACCATGTTTTGATTACACCAGAGATGCCATTCTATGATTGGTCCTTATCAACTATACTAGTTGGGTGAAAGCATGGTATTTTATATTAAAAAAGTTGACAAAAAAATGTCAAGTTTGAAAAGACACAATTTTTCACAAAAACACAAGAAAGTAAATTCAATTTTTACTTAAATATCATTTCGAAACCATGGTTTTTCCATTGGGTTTGTATTAAGTTGAATACAAAATTTAAAAAAATTTGGAATAATAAAAGTAACAATAAGTGTTTTTGAATTTGACTCGCCATTGATATGGTGTTCAAAAATACTTTTTCATTAATGAAATAGATTTGTGTGAAGTTATAACATAAAGATCATTGTATATTCAAAGGAAGAAAAATAAATAAATTTTACTTTCTCTTTGGTAGAATATATTTGACACATACTTCAAACAAATGTTACACGGCAAAAAGTAGAATTCAAGCTACTTCAAGGCAACCAACAAAAATAAGGACTGACATTTGACTATTTAGGAATCTAATAAAGCACCATTCTTGTAGCCCAGAATGAAATTGGAATTATGAGGCAACCATTCATGAAGACCAAAATCAAATTGAACTTCCATTGGACTATCAACCCATAGACGACAAGAAAACATACTAACATTGGACTTGGCATGGAATTATACAACATTGTTTTTACAAACTAAACATATGATAGACTTCTAGACTTACAAGCACCACTGCCATAATCTGAATATCTAATCGAATCATAGATGGAAATTATAAAGAACAAAATAGGCATTAAAAAAACAAGTCTAATACAAGCAAAAAATTAATCTAGGTCAACTCTGGATTTATTTTAAAATTATAATCTTTACAGAATTAGAGGTCTCGAGCCACAATCCTTCATTTAGCCATGAAACAATCAACATGTTGAATAGTTGCAAGGTATGATTTCAAATCATTCAAGGTTGATGAGGTAATTATTACTAACTTATAATATATATTACTGATCACATATTTAAAAGTAAGGAAATTTAGGGTTTAGCTTCAAGCAAAAACTCACTTGAAAAATATGCATATTCTTTTAATCTTTGTAGCCATGACAAACGCATTGGTGATTGGGCTCTCAAGCTTGTCAAGGCATCTTCACTCAAAGGCTGAACATTGACAGATTGCAACCAAGTAGGGTGAAGTTCTTCCTTGCAATCAACAACCTTGCAATATTGATGAAAACCTACATAGTATGCGATACAAGACACATGATATGTGTGGCCACAATTAGCCGCAATAATATCATTACTTGGAAACCATTGTGCACAAATTGGGCATTCATTGATAACAATGGTGAATTTACCTGGGCATTACAAAAAAACACAAGGATTTAGTTTAAAATCAAAATCATGAAGCATGATTTATGGGTAAAACATAACCCCACCACCTACTTACATTTTCTTCAACATTTCCTCAAGCATTACCACCTCCAATTCAAGTTGACCTATCCTGGACTTATTCTTTTCAAACATAGCAACAATGTTTACTACTATGGCCACTAGATTTGCCCAAACCGCCTTTTATTCTTTCAATTTTGATATTTGAAACTTTTGGGTGGTGAGAATCCAATCTTTGTTTGTTTCAAGTGCTTTCAATTCACTTTGAGAAACACTTGAAAAAATTACATTTGATTCATGGCTTGTTGCATTAGGTTTAAAAACAACCTAGAATTTGTTAAAACCTCTCACATAAGTCACTAAAGAACTGACCATAGATTGTCGAATGACCTTTATACGTCTTTAGTAGCAACCAATTGTTATAAACCTACTGCATGCACATTTTGAAAGTCTTGAAGGGTATTATTGCACCTCCTTTCAATAGTAATCATTGTTTCATTTTGTGTTGCAACAACATAAATTGTCTTTTTTGCACCTTCCAACACCAACCCTTTACCCCACAACAAATGTTCACAACTTCAAATCTCTTCTTCATGCCAGTTAGGGCGAGTTTCCAACCCTTATACTTTGTTGCTTGTTTCCAGGTTACTCAAATTTGAGCACCATTGCTCTTTTGCATAGTTATGACATTCTTGGTGTAGGAATGTTATGGAAGCCCAAAAATCTCCATAAAATTCATTAAAATTCGTCAAAATTTGTTAAAATTCGTTAAAATTCGTCAAAATTCGTTAAAATTCACGCCCGAAGAATGTTATGACAAGGTGTTAAATGAAGAGTTTTAAAGAATTTTATTTTGCAAAATGAAGAATGTCATCACTAGGCTCTTTTGCATTTGAACAGCCATTACACAATCACCAACCTTGTTTCACTTTGCACATTGCTAGTTTCTATTTACTAAGCCACATTGGTTGTTTTTATTTCTTTCAACTTTGAGACATATTTGTTATAATGAATTGCATAGTTTGCCCAATCTAGTTCAACATCATAATTGAACCAATAAATCACACTTTGAGCAAAACTCTTGTTAATTTGCCCATTTATCACCTTACGTTTCCTTGTGACCCTTGTGTACAACTTAAGAATGCTCTTTGCTATTTTAGTAGAAACTTTTTTATCATACCTATAGCCATTTTTTGAAAATTTGGACCCAAACACTTTTTGAATCTAGGAAGTTGGCACCTTTTTCTTTGTCAAGCTCAGTACATCTACCCCTTTTATTTTAGAACCTATGTTCTCAGCATACCAAGCTATGGCAAGAGCCATGGCTTTTGACCTCCAACAATAACCTTCCTAATGAGCTATAGAACTAATCTATAAAACAAATGAAAGAAGCTCAAAAACAATTGTAAAACCTTTTCTAGGTTCACTAGACTTCTATTGATCTACACAATATAGTTGCAAAGAATCCAAAATAAGAAATACACATATAATGCAAATAAGGCCCATGCCTTCACGATCCAGGAGATGGAAGATCTAGATCATAAAGTTTTAGACTATAGGAAGAAGTCAAGGAGTATAAGCGTTGCTAAGCTTAATAGAAACATAGGTGGGTTGGCACAAAACTTAAATGAACTATTGCACAAGAAAACGAGGAAGAAAGGGTTTAGGGTGATTGAGTGATGTAGCACAATGTACCAAATTTGAAAATCCCTCCAAAACAAATGACTTATTGGACATAGGTTTGATTTTGACTAGATCAAAAAATTGATCAAGATTTTAACATGTAATTCCTGATATTTATTCCTAGCATGTAGCTCGAATCTTGAATATGGCCTAACTTCACTTTATTCCTAATGTTTTCAAACTAAATCAAGAAGAAAAACTTCAATCCTAAAATTGTCACAAAAAAAAACAAACATGAAATAAATCATAATTTCAAGTGTGATTGCTTTTCAAAATTAGTCTATTAAAACTATTGAATCAAATCAAAAAATTTAAGCGTGATTGCTTCTGAATTTTGATCCATTGCGTGGTTGCCAAATGTTAATGGGTTTTTCTATTCCTAAGGTGAAGCATGGTAAAATATGCCCAAAAAATAGTCACACATGCAGTCACAATCACATTTATGGCATAAACATGATAAAACCTATTTGAAACTTCTTTAACTTTCATTATGAAGCAATGTTGCACTCCATTGAGTTTATAGTATGTTGCACATAAAATGTGAGGAATTTTCATATAAGAAAAATGGATGAAAAGTATGTTCTAGGTTAGTTGGGTTTTCAAATTTCCAACATACTTTTATATGAGAAGTTTGATAAATTATGATTATGATATGAAGTTTTTTACAACACATTGATACATATTGGTGCTCTATCCATTTGAAAATACAAAAAATTCATCATACTTTCATATACTTGAAGCAAGGATGTGACACTTACTTTCTTGTACTTGTATTTCTAAAAATGTACTTAAATGCATATTAAAATATGCAATTATTTAATATTATGAAATGAAGTCAAAGATCTTCCTCTTGTTGATCATTAAAGTAAAAAATATTCATGAGTTCAATGTATTAGGTCTGAGTTTATGGATATTTTCACCCCCCATTACAATTGTTTGATTTTTGAATTTCCAACAATAGGTTATTTTTATAGCAACAAGTATTGTATGCAAAAACTAACAAAACTAAAACTAACTATAAATCTTAAATTAACATGTACAAAAATGATTAAAGAACTTGAAGAAAGTTGGCTAAAGGAGTATGATTCATGTTCCAAAAATGAAAGAATGAAACATACAATCATAAATGAAATCAAAAGTCCTTAAACAAGTTTATCCTTCTAGTCTTATACAAGCTATTTCAAAATATAATAGTCATAATTGACCATTACAAATAGTCATTAACCAGTACTTAGAATAATAGTCCAAAATTTCAAAAAACTACACCCTATTTAACTACATGTTCTCTCACCTAGGGGGTTGTAAGGTAGGGTGGATCACTTTTTGCATCATAATCCTTTTTTGCAAAGTGGCATGCATTTAAATGTTATTAACATGGCATAAAAACAATAATTTTCCAAATTTGTGGCTATATTTAAATTTTTAATTTGAAGAAGAAAACATCTATAAAAATAATTACAACATATATACACCAAATATACAGTAATGGACTTTTGAAGTTGAAAAATATGGATTGGTTTGCTATTTGTGCTTATTTATATATGCATTTTTGTGTATGAATTTGATTTGAGATATATGATAGGAACTCAATATATGATATGTTAAAACAAAAAGAACATATGTGCAAAACAATTGCTAGAAAAAAATTAATCAAAAAAAGTTATGGACTTTTGATTAGCCTAAAATGAACCATATTTTCATAAGACCATATCATAATCATTTTTGGGTGGATTTGAATTTTTTAAAAAACAATTACATTAAAAAATTGTTTAGAATGGCTTATATTCATATGGGTTTTAAAATTCATTAGCCACCATGTAAATTCCTCACTAAATTAATGATATCAAAATAGACTGCTACTTTAACATTACCATATGGATTTTTAGGGAGTGGAGCATCCACCAAAAATGAGCCACCTTAGAATGCATACACCCATCTATAATGCAGACTATAAGTTAACCAACTTGTCAATCTATCTTCTTAACTTAATATAATATTACTTATTAGGTTTATTAATTAATTAACTTAATGCTACATGTTAGGTTAAATAATAGGTTAAACCACATGTTAAGTTTAATAACTTGTCTACATTTTCAACCTATTAAGCCACCTGTTGTTAAATTTGGGTAACAGTTGTATAAGAAGCACCCTATATTACCAAGGAGTCAACTAGATGCTAACAAAGGCACATAGTAGTTATATAATAGGGTGAAAGCACATTACAAGGGCGCCAAAAATATTGTCACATTATATTGTTTTCTAGGGGTTTCAATGTTTGAACTTCAACCATGGTAATTATTGAAGCATATTTTCCAATTTTTTTGCATAATATGGTATATTATAACATAAAAAATTCAATTGCAAAGAAAATTAATTTTTCCAACTTATATTGTGTGATTCCAAAGTATATTTGCGATGAAAAAATGTACATCATTATCTATTAAAAAATGCAAATGTACTCAAAAAATGATTGAAATAATTTTTAATCTTTATGAAATTTGTAGTATCTATTAAACATTGTGATTTCATATGATTAGAATAAGTTTGTGAACCATGTGAAGAGTTTGATCATTATCATATCACAAATGGGTGTTTTTGGGGGTGATGACCATAAGTATGTGGTAAATTAATATTTTGACAAACTATCACTTTCAAATGGAAAATGATAACACATATGAGGTGGGTCATTTTTAACATTTTCATTTCAAACTTTTTTTGGCTAACTAATGGGTGTAATCATAGTTAAACAAGCCAAAAGCACATAAGCCAATTGAAAAAAACTACAAATTTATTATAAATATTATGTGGTGCCACTTTAATACATTTTACAAAAGACTATGCCAACGACTTTCTTAATAAATTGTTTTTTGTGATAAAAAAATTTACATGATAGTACCCTATTACCCACACTCAAAAAACACTCATATTTGAAAATTTATGGAATTTAAATTAAAAAAAAAATTCAATGTATGTTTTTATAATCCCAAAATTTTAAAAGTCTTTTACAACATGCAAATGGTTTGTGATACAAATGACATAAAATAATAGTTATAGTTTATGATTAAAAAAAACAAAAAACCAAAGACTTTAACATACTATTTGGAAGGAATTGAAATTATGATATTTTAAAAAACTAAATGCAAAATTTAACAAAAGTTTTATATTTTTAACAAAATCATAGTTATTTGAAAAGGATTAACATAAAAAATGTGATGTATTAGAGAAAATATAAGTAGTTTTAGTAACAAGTTACAAAAGATTTCATTTTAAGTTTTTTTTATATGCAAAACTCATGAGGATTAAAAAAAGGGCCATAGTCCTTTTGCAAAATAATCATGTTGGCTTGTTTGATTGTGATCAAACCCTAATTCAAACCCAAACCTACTATAGTCCAAAAACAAAAACAAGCTTTATAATACTGTATGTACCATAAATATATTAAATATTATTTGAATTTAAGCTTTAAAAATTTATTTCCTTTTTTCAAATAATATTATATATCATTAACTTTGTGAAAATAAAAATATCAAGCCCAAACACGAAAAATGAAACCCAAAATTAAATTAAATACATTTTGTAGAAATATGCTTTATACATGTCGTGAAAGTGCCCAAAGTGGCGGGTTTTAAACTCCATCAACTTTCTGAAAGTTAAGGTATAAACTATGTTGTTGTCTCCTTTAGGAATTCAATTAATAGATGTGGGAAGGGGATGATGTGCATTAATTATTATTAACAATTATCAACAAATTAATTGTAATTTACGACCACCCTAATTGGTTGTTGACATTGATAGACATCATGAAAGTGCAATGAAATGGGTGTAAACATGCAAAAGTATACCAAAAAAATAGTCTTCAAATCTACAATTTTTTAATTGTGTGAAAAAAGAAGTCAATAAGTAGATTAATTTTTTTGGGATTGATATTTTTAAATACATGGATGTAACAAGTGTGATATGTAGATGTTTTTGAAGGCTTCAAAATTTCTATCAACTTGATATTTAAGTTATTTTTAATCTACTTTCCGAACATTATGTGTTGTTCATATTGTGGTCTAATAGATTGAAAGTAAGTTCATATACAAGTTCAATTTATGAATTTTAATCATATACATTGCATTATGAAAGGGTTTGAAGCATAATTTAGCCAATTGAACACATGAAATGCACTTCATTTTCATATCAAAAAAGATGTTATGAAGGTGAAACATTATGCCAAAAATGTCATTTTATGACTAGTCCTATACAATTACAAGTGGATAAGCAATTAAAAATGGCATAAATAACATGTTCGCATGAATTACAAATGGGTGAAAAGGACTTAATGAACCAATTTGTTTATTTTGTAAAAAGGAAGGGGTCATTTTGCCCAATGGTGGGTTTTCTTTTGTGGCCGCGTGATGCATTCTCATTGGTTAATTTCAAACACATGCAGGATGAACATTTTCATCACATGTTTCTTCATGTCCGATACTCCATGCCCTAATTTATTCACACACCCATTAACGTCTCCCCTCTCAATGCATGTATTTATTTTGATGCCCTAATCTATGCATGTGCAACCCATTCACTTTGTGTTTATCCTCTTTACTCCCACTCTTATTCTTCTTGCTTGGGGATTGTATGGATGAGGTCCATTTTGTGCATTGTTTGTTGTTGTTCAACTAGAAGGCACTTACGTTGCTAGGTGCACATTCAACTTATAAAGCTTGATTTGCAATTATGTTCAAGGAAAGTTTCACTTGCTAGGTATCATCTTTCCACATTGAAGAATGTGACATCGCTAAGTACCATCATCTTGAAAAGGAACAACACCACAAGCCTTATGCTAAAATCTTTGGTGAGCTTGTAAGCGCTTAAGATGTTGGACGTGAACGATAACAAAACTTCAAGTGTTCTACCTTGCTTCCCTACTACAACAATGTTTACATATTCTGGAAATGCACTTCTCCTCATCGAAAGACCTTCTTCTTCTTTAATTTATACTACTGCAAAATTTTTGTTGTTGCTATTGCACCACCACCCATAATAGGTGGTTCTTTTCCCCTTTTTTCATCTTCTCTTACTCGGCCAATTGTTTTGAATCCCACCCATTCTCCCCCTTCTCATACACATCATGAGTTTCAATTTCTAGGTCTTATTTTGTAATAATAGATTTCTCAAGCATTAACATCTTTTTTAGTATGTTGCATCTTAGATTAGCACATGAAGGGTTCACCAGTTGTTTTCTTTTTCTGTAGGAAACATTTGCCATATAAATTGGAAGGTTTTCAATGAGTTCTTTACAAAAGGAGGTTGACAATCTTTCAAGATGTAGGTTACACATAAACCCCATGCACACTTAACTTTTGTTCTTTTTGGTATTCAACAAGTTTGGGATTTAGGGTACAGGTTGCACATGCTTTTGTTAAACATGGTAGCTACAAGTTCACATATGTGCAATGCCTTGTAAGTTTGTAACACATTGGCTCAAGAGAACTTAACATTGTGTTTATAGATATTAAATGTTTGATTTCTTGTTTAAGGTACCTTTTTTTAATTAGCTCTCTTGGAATTATTGTTGTTTACATATTCAAATGAGAATGAGGATTGATTGGAATTTTTTTGATGCATCAAATCAAAATGAACCAAGTTTTAGCTCTTTCAAGGTTGGATAATAAATCTCTGTTACGAACCTCTTTTTAATTCCTTGTAATGATGGGACTTCCAATTTTGTGCAAATTTGCCACTACCGTTATATTGCCCTTGCTTGGGCAGAAAGGAAGGTGCCAATAATCCTTGTGCAAGTCAATCAAAGAAATCTTAGCAAGATATCTTTGTAGCAAGGAATTGATCTTTCATGAAATAAACCTCAAAGTGAACTCAAACCATCATGGGTGTGCATCCTTTATGTTTTTCTTTCAACAAATTTTTATACTCCAATTGGTTACATTATCATCAAGTTGATTTGTCTTGTTATAGAATATTGCTTAAAATGTAACAATGAGGATGGACATACCTTTGTGTTGAATGTAGCATTTATGGTATGGTTGTAGATTGTGTTTGCCAATGTAGATTACCCACCTACTTATTTATAGTTTATTGCAACAATTTGATAATGTGATTTGCATTTCATAGGTATTTTTTCTTAGAGGCCAACAAATGGATACATAAAAAGTTTAATCTTGATGAGTGGATTGAGTTTCACATATGCTTTCTTCTATTCTTTATCTTCACTTATTTATGTTATGTAAGTTTGAAAAACAATAAGTATATCAAACAAGATGGGGGTCCATTCATAGTAAAAGGAGCCATGGGTGCCAAGGTTGGAGTCCTTACCAAAGACTACATTTTACACATGTCCTACATGGATTAGTCTATCAAATAGCAAAATTGTATTTGAAATGTAAACTTTTGGAACTAAATATCAATATTGTGACAAAACATGACCCATATTATAATAAAAATTATTATTTTTTGCATGAGGACTTAGATTATAGTCAAATGTATACTTTTGTTTTTTAATTATTAAAGACATTCAAAATCAAAATTAACAACATTCATTCAAAGGATTCAATACATGTGCATTTAAAAATATAAATACATGTGGCCCTTCTTATGAAGTATATTGGAGCCCATAATAAAATTGAAAATATTTGGTGAACGTTTGACTAACAAAAAACATGTTTAAATTTTACAGTCCTTAAAAGAACCCTATTAACAAGTATTTTGTGTATGATAAAGGACTCTAATAACATAATGAAATGAATCCAAATTTGTAGGATATCAACTTGATGAATAATTTTTAAAACCCCAAAATTGTGAACAAATAATTCATTATATGTAATTATTGGTGATTTTTCAAAGTAGTAGAGGTGTAGTTTTTATTGCAATCAACAAGTGATTTGGCTCCTTTTATTGTGAATGGACCCATGGATCTTGGTCATGATCTTAAATTTGGAAAACTAAACAATATGTATCTATGTTTTGAAGTTAAATGGAAGTTATTACATGTTAATATAATAAGTTTTTATTGAACATTTTGTTAGTTCCTTTTGTTTTTTGGAGAAGCTTTGACAACAAGGAGCTATACATATTTGAATGCACCTCTCCAATTTGTTGGCTTGATAGGTATAGCTCCATTCTTTATGAAGGTTGTGGGTCCAAATGGAGCATACATAATTTAATTTTTTGCTTGACAAAATAGTTCTTGACCACATCTAACCCCACATATTATTATTTTGATACATCACGCATTGCTCAATTGATTGGTAAGTGCTTCCCTTGGATTATGTAAATTAGAATCTTTGTTTTTAAATTTAGTTTTGTGCAACTATTTGCATTTTTCACCATGTACCAATAGGAGAATTGTGTAATCTTCTTAACTTATTACCTAATATTTATAAACTTATTTTGTTCATTTGCTTATATTAATTATTGGTCCATTACATACATTGTAAGATATATTTTGATAAGGCCACAATAGCACATGAACAAATATTGAGAAGGCACTAGGAAGCAATATAGGGTTTAGGGTGTAAGCAAGATAAATTGAACAATTTGATTACCTTATCAAACTGGAACAAGTAGATTTAAAATAAGAACAATGAATGTTTTCATTTCAATGATTAAATATGATATATTTTTACCTTAATGTGCATTGATTTTCATATTTCATTCTAAATAGGTTTTAAGTAGGTTTTTCAAAATACAAGTAACTTTTGACCTTTACTTTTCACTATGGGCTTTTGGTTTCAATTAGGTGTCTAAAAGTAGGTGCTTACAAAAAGGAAATAGATTTTTTTTTAATGACTTGCTAAAACATATGTTGATCTTCATTTCCTAACTTATTGCATATCAATTTCATTAATTTTTCTAACCAAAAAGTAGGTTTGGACACATTTTTTAGTCAATTTCAAATGTACGTTTTATCTATTTTTTAAAATTCAATTGCTTTTAATTCTCTTAAAATATGATTGTATAAACTTAATAGAGCCAACTAATGCTACTTGACACATACTTTCACCTAATTTGATGCTACATTATGGTAGTTATTTGAAAGGTGCAAGGTTAAAGTGGAGACATTTACTTTTTTGGTATACTTTATCTTGCTTTGACCCTTTAGGGTTTCTTGACCTCACCATACAATCTTGCTAGAGGTGAATTCATTATGTTCATAATAACCTTACATGTTTATCAATTTATATGTATTAAATCGTTGCCCTTGATTTGTCATCTCCATGCTATGCTTCTAAAATGTGTACTGACTTTATGTGTCAGTACCAAGTAAGATAAATGGCTGGCACACAATGTCATTGTTGAACACTTGTTGGAGTACATAGGTTTCAAAGGGGGTCCTTGTTAAACCACCAAGTCTTTGGTCCTTAAGGCTAAGAAATTTGGTTCTTGGACATTACAAGACAATAGTGGACAAAAGCTTGGGAATCTTGGTCCATCACCTTAGGGTGCTAGGAAACCACTATGTTCCTTCTCAAGGACCTAATTGAGTCCTTGTTTAGGAACAAAGGCTCTTGTGCACTACATTGTAGTAGTGGGAATCTTTGCCCATTGTCTACAAGTATTGGGTGAAAGCAACATTACATTTTTTTTGCCTCAAATATACCACCACAGTGTGCTTTCACTCTAAGGACCCAACATGAAAATGTTGCAATCTCAAATGTATTTTGACATACAAAATGAAGAAATCTGACAAAATTCACACATAAATAGGTTGGAATGTCAAATGCATTTTGATACAAAACTACAAGGATGACCTAACAAAAACATGGACAAAAATGTTGGGATGTCAAGTGCATTCTATTTTGGGAAAGGTTTGACAAAAAAACAGATGTAAAAATATTGGAATGTCAGCTGCATTCTATTACAAAATGAATGGAAACATCTCACAAAAGTCAAGCATAAAGATATTGGAATGTTAAGTGTCTTTAAATACAAACTTTTAGGAACAAAATTATGGAAAACTCTGACAAGAAACAGGTGTAAAAATGAGTGTGCAATGCCACACAATATTGAAGATACCTGCCTGTCACAAACTTGTTGAAAATGCGACAAAGTTTTGAAATAAAAAATGTGTTGAAAAATCAGCCGTCACAAACTTGTTGGAACATTTTCAAAATGGTGTAGCTCGATGCATGTCCTCGAGGTAGAATTCGGGCAGCACGGCGACTCGATGGCGGAGACTTTGAGTGGACAAAGATGAGCAAGCTAATCCCGGCAGCTTCGGAGATGAAATGGTAAAAAATGTGAATCAGTAGGGAGATTAGCAGGAGAAGGAGGGCACGGAGAGGACTGCCGGCTTCGAAAGCGATGAGCATGAAGTAAGGGAATGAGCTGCTGGATCGTAGCAGTGTGCCATCCAAGTTCGCCACTACTGTCTGCATTTCACGGTTGTCTAAACTGCAACTGTCGATTGTAGGGAAGGGAAGCGTAGAGGCAGTTGCAGCACAAGACTGATCATGTCGATGATGCGCCAGCAGTTGACTGCTGCATGAGTCGTAGTTGAGGAGCTGGAGCGGTGCAGGCTGCGACTCTTGCGGCGCAGGTAGCAGAGTAATTGTTGCTGCAGTTTCGGAAGCTGCCATGAGAATTGGGCTTTTGGGCTGCTTGATCCGAGGCCGCCGTGATGTCCAGGCTTGTTGAAAATGCCACAACATGGACTGGATCAAAGCCGGTAAGCTGTGCTCCAGCTGCTGCTTACCCATGATGCAGATCCGTTCTAATTATAAGCCCCAGCAGGCTAGCTAGCTAGCTTGGAAGACGGACAACAGCCAGCATCACCGCCACCACAACCACAAGACGTACTCGTGAATAGTGTACAACACAAGAAACTGCTAAAACAAATGGAAAACGGAATCGGAGACTTACTGTGGACTGAATATAAAGAAGAACAAACAAAAGCTATGAATCAATTGCATTAAGTTACATCTCTAGTTAGAACTTCTTAAGCTTGCTGCAATCTTTTGTGAT